>AWOL01S0006950.1:3161-20328 GCA_000715115.1 Nicotiana otophora | reverse complement strand
ATAGAGGTTAGCAATTCCTTGATACCTGCAATGTTTTGTTGCATTAGCAGCAACTGATATAAGGAAGAGGATTTGCTGGCTTTAGATTTAATCCCTCCAGTGCTCTAATGAGGGATGAATTCAGGTGCTTTGTCTTTCTTAAGCCATGTTCCCTCAATCAAGGTATATCCTATCATGGCAAAGGCAGTCTTGTCATATGTGCTGGAGATGATTTTAAGAGCATAGAGAGACATATCCACTTTTATAACTTTTAAGATATGAGAGATTAGTAAACCATAGGGCAAACTGTTCGTAGAAGATGAAACATCCCTGATGATTTCAAACATGTACTGATGTACCCAGGCAAACCAATTAATGGCCTTCCCATTTACCGAGCAGTACAAAACAAACACATCTCTGAGAGACAGAGTATTAAGTGAACTAGTACGTGGTAGCAAAGTGGTAGTAATAATGTGGGCTAGTACACAGTGTTCAAATTTCAAACTTTTGGACCAATATCAGGGGGTTTTCAGACAACACACCTTTGGCTTCCTTAAACGACACTTCAAAATTATCTGGCCAAGATGTTGCACAAAAAGACTATACCCAACAAACTTTGTTGCAAAGATTTTCTCAAACTGATAAGCGTCAAGAATAATACGAGTTCCTAAAACTATGGATTCTAGATCATCTTTATCATTCACAGACATATTTGCATAAAACATACGCACATGATCTTCATAGACAGTATCACCAACAGTAGCATATAGAGAGACAAGTTTCTGAGTTTCAAACATAGAGATAACATCACAGTGAGAGTTTTGCATAGATTTCAAACTTACAGTGCAATCAAAAGCAATCGACTTTCCTTTGAAAGCAACAAACCTAGCCTTCTCTTCGGGGCCATAGAAATTTATTTTGTCTTGACGGCCAAACTCTATACTTTCAGTTTTTCCTCTTTTCTGAGAAGATTGTTTAGGGATGGATTCCATTGGATGTTTTTCTGCCCTCTTTTGGGAGATGAGAATATCTTCTTGAGAATCACTGGTCGGTCAGTAGATGATCTGTACTTTCTGAGGATTCTACATCAACAGGATCATCAGTTTGAACATTTTTCTTGAAGCGATGGCTTCTTCTGGGTGTGGGGGAGGAAGAAAAGGGTTTGATTTTGGCCATGATTAAAAGAGAACAGAGAGATAGAGACTGAGTTTCTTTGAGAGAATGAGAGATATGATCTAGGGGAAGTGATTAAAAAGGAGTTTGAATGGATGGCTCGATTCTTGGAGAGACGTGTGAAGAGCAACTAAAAAGTTGCCTTCTGCAAGCCCGTCGTCAGTTCACAATTAAAGCATGAATAGACTAATCAATTACTAAAAGAAATTTTGGTAAAAATTACGAAGAATATTTATAGGGAAAAATATTATAAACTTAGACAATTATAGAAAGCACTTAGCACGATTATATGGGAATTGTACAAATACCAATTTTGTTACGAAAGAAATAGAATCCTTTTTCAAGAAATAGTTTTGTAAAAATATTCGCTAACAGATTTTCAGTATTGACAAATGCTAACACAATATCACCTTTGGCAGCATGATCACGTGTAAAATGATGCTTAATCTCAATATGCTTAGTCCTAGAATGATGCACATAATTTTTTGATAGACAAATAGCACTAGTGTTATCACACATAATAGGAACGCAGTTAAGGCGTAAATCATAATCTAACTGTCCCTACCAAATATCTGATAATACGTTTAACAGTAGTTAAGTGGGACTCTTTAGGAGCTGACTGATATCTTGCATATTTGTAAGCACTGAACATAATATATGGCCGACTAGCTGTAAGATAGATTAAAGAACCAATCATACCTCGATATATTATTTCATCTACACTCTTACCATCTTTATCTTCATCCAAGGTAGTTGACGGACTCATAAGCGTTCCTACGGCCTTTGCATTAGACATGCCATACTTTTTGATGAGCTCTTTTGTATACTTTGTTTGACTAATAAAAATGCCTTTCTGTACTTACTTGATTTGAAGCCCAAGAAAGAAAGTTAATTCTCCCATTATACTCATTTCAAATTCTCCTTTCATGATGTTTGAAAAGTCCTTGCATAAAACAGGATTAGTGCTGCCAAAAATAATATTATCTACGTAAATTTGTCCAATTAAATTACCTTGAAACGACCGTTTGATAAAAAGAGTAGTATCAATATTACCTATGTCAAACCCATGTTCGACTAAGAATGAGCTCAGCCTTTCATACCAAGCTCTAGGAGCTTGCTTTAGACAGTACAGTGCTTTGGACAATTTGTAGACATGATTTGGAAAAGATTCATTTACAAATCCTGGAGGTTGCTTAACAAATACTTCCTCATAGATGAACCCATTTAAGAAAGCACTTTTCATATCCATCTGAAATAGTCTGAAATATTTGTGACCAGCATAGGCTAATAGAATGCGAATAGATTCTAACTTGGCAACATGGGCTAAGGTCTCCTCGTAATCAATTCCTTCTTGCTGTGAATAGCCTTGAGTGACCAGTCTAGCTTTATTTCGTACTACTTGTCCAGATTCATTCAACTTATTTATGTACACCCATTTTGTTCCAACAATGGATGCATTAGGTGGTTTAGGAATGAGTTCACATACCTTATTTTTCTCAAATTAATCAAGCTCTTCCTTCATTGCAGTTATTCAGCTTTTGTCCCTAAGGGCTTCATCCACTTTTTTTGGTTCGAATTGAGATGTGAGAGTAATATTTGATGTCTGCTCTAGAGATCTTCTAGTTATCATTCCTTCATGAGGGTCTCCAATGATGTACTTAAGTAGATATCCAGGCTCACTTTTCCATTCATTTGGAACAACTGATACTGGCTCCTTTTTCAACAGGATTTGACTGATCATCTGTAGAAGGTTCCTGTTTCTCTATAAGACTGTTAGTCGACTGCTCTTGCTGATCAATCACCTCATCATGAGTGTTTTCACCTGTATTGATAGACTTTGGAACTACGGAAATTGCCTCACCTTCAAGAAATTTTTCATTCCTTAAGCGAGGGTTAGTGTCCACAAAAACAACATGTATGGATGCTTCAATAGAAATAATATGCTTATTAAAAACTTTATATGCTCTACTAGAGGGAGAGTATTTTATATGAGACACAGAGGCTAGATAAATTTGATTACCAAGACTATTTATGTTACTGATGGTATAGAAATTCCTGTCTCTATTTCTAGAAAGAATAACTTTACCTGATTCGTCTTCAATAAATCAATCGTGCTTTTTAAAACATACCTCATAGTCAATGTCATATAGTTGACTCATACTGAGAAGGTTGTAGCCAAGTTCATCAACCATGTACACCTCGTCTACATCACATGTTGAGCTGAGGGGAACTCTTCCAACTCCAATTACATTTTCTTTTGATTTATCTCCAAAAGTGATTGTTCCTCCATCTAGTTTGGTTACAATTTTGAACAATTGTTTGTCACCAGTCATATGTCTGGAACACGTGCTATCAAGGTACCATTTCCCTTTTCGATTCTTCTTGCGGTGTTCCTGCAAAAAAAAAAGGTACCTAAACCTGCTTGGGTCCTGAATGGTTAGTGTTCTGAGTATTAGCTTGACTAGAGGGCTTGGGTCATTAGACCATCTCCTATTGTTCTTAAACCTGCAATGATTAGAGGTATGACCGAGTTTTCTGCAATAAAAATAGGAGGGGTTATTAGAATTTTCAGAGACTTTTTCTCCTCTAATTCTAAGACTGCAGTGTTAGTACTGTGATAGTTTTTTTCACAATGAGTTCAAGCAAAGAGATTTCTAGTTCTAGTCGGAGATTTATGAGAAGCAGACTGATTTGATCTAACCGAACTATGACTGGTCGATTTTCGCAATTCATTCAGTTGCAGTTGAAGTTCATTAACTTCATCTTGAGCATATCTCTCTCAATCTCACACACTTCTAACTTCAGAGCCCAATCTTTCTTTTCTCTTTGGATTTTTCGAAGTTCATTCAGAACTTTGTCAATATCTGCAAGAGAAATATTAATAAATTCTTGGAGTTTATGACAGTTAGGATATGTTGTAAGACGTACCTCGCTTGTTCCTTCGTCTTCCATGAGACCAAGTTCACCTGAGTCTTCATCGCTATCTTCTTTGATGGCCATGAAACACATGTTGGCAATTTCCTCATGATCAGATTCTTCTTCATCACTCCAAGCTCCAAAGGATTTCTTCTTTTGAAAATTCCTGCTTAGTTTCTTTTTTAGTTTAGGGTATTCGGCTTGAATGTGTCTATGTTTTCCACACTCGTAATATCTTCCATCATTTTTGTCATTTTAATTGTTCATCTTCCCTTTTCTGAAATTTGATTTACCTCTTTTGCTATTTCTATTTTTCCTCATCATGCTTGTTACAACTTGGGAGAGCATAGCTATATTCTCATCTTGTTCTCCTCCTCCTCCTCCTCATTTTTCTTCTTCTCTTCCTCCTCCTCCTCCTCCTCATTCTCCTCCTCCTTCTTCTTCTTCTTCTTCTTCTTCTTCTTCTTCTTCTTCTTCAGCCACAGTTGCTTTGAATACAATTGTCTTCCTTTTTTCTTGTTGAACTTGCCTGTCTAAGTGTGTTTTCTCAAATGCAATTAGATCACATATGAGTTCATCATAGGATGTTTTGTCAAGATCCTGACATTCCAAAGCAATGACTTGGGGTTGCCAAATTGTGGGAAGACTTCTCATAATTTTTCTGACTTGTTCTCCACTTTTTATTGGTTTACTGACGAGCGCAAAACAAATACTTAAATTGTGCTCGCTAGTCAAAGATAATATAGTATAATATCGTATCCACAGGGATTGGATTTAAACAACATTCTCGTAGTTTCTAGCTTGATTTCTATCCAAGAGGATCAACAATTTAGATTTATATGACTAAGAATTGAAATTAACAAAGAATCTAAAGCTCTACAACTATTGACTATCTAAATAAGGAATAAGCAATTAAGGTTATCGGTGGAAAAGGATAGGGTTTTGACATAATAAGTGCAAGATAATTGTTTGGAATCTAACTCTAGATAATTCACTTCCAATGTTCAAGTGAGTCTCTCGAATTCACTCTATTATTAGTTCAAATGGTTAGTAGAAACTCCTCTCTCGATTAAGTTTCAACCGTACAATATGAACCAAATTAAGGTCTGTGAAGATATGCAAGAATGCGTAGTGGATCGGTCTTTAGGAAAACCTCTTTCGATTATTCTCCTAACTTGATTTAACCAATGATTCAACTAGCCTTTTTTGATTACTTAGAAGAATCTATGAACTCAACCAACAATATAGTGCAAGGATATCACAAGTTATGCCTCTTTCGATTACAAGAACAAGTGAATATGGATCTAACAATTAAATCTTTCAAAAACAATTCAAATACATAAAAATAGAGTAATAATCCCCAAAACAATCATCAATACACCAAATACATCAAAACCCAAAAGGATCTACTGTTACACCCCATATTTTTGTACGTAAAAGTACGTCATAAATAAATTGATGAAAGTTCGGAAATGAGATGTTACATCCCGTATTTTTGTACGCTAAAGTTTCATCATAAGTTAATCGACATAAGTTTAGGAATGAGATTATTTTGGAATTATAAGTATTATGCTATTTCAAATAAGTAATAAGTAAATTTGTGAAGGTGAGAGGGTAAGCAAATCGAAGGAAATGAGTTTTCGTCGAAGTTTGGCATTTTGAGAAATAAATACGGTCCAAGCTATAATACCACGTATTTATGGACTAGTGCCATACAAGGTACCACATGACCATAATAGTAAGGTGTACAAAGTGTATTAAAAGTGAGTAGTATTTTAAGAAATTTCAAATAATTTCTAATTATGTGGATAATCGGGTAATTATTGGTTAATTAAGGGATTAAGTGGATAATCATTGAGTGGGAAATGTTCCCCAACATGTTAGCCATACAAAGAGCCATTAGGTGACTCTTAAATGAATTTGCAAGATGGCAACTTTCTAAGAGATAAGGACTTTATGTCATTTGGCTAAAGAACGTTATCAACAAAGCCAACAATGTTACAGTCATAATCCTTGCATATAGTAGCAAATATTCCATTTCCTAATCAATAATCTTGTTCATAAGTTTTAAAGAGGAATGCTTATATTTGCTAAGTTATTGGATAAGCTTAATCAAGACAAAAACGTGGCAGCAATATATGTCTATTTGATGACTCTTAAGTCACTTTGGAGGGTGGCAACATTTAAGTAATAAGTACCTTATCTCATTTTTGATTGAAAGATGCTACTAAGCCTTATGACTACAAAATGAAAAGGCTATGACTGCAACTTACGGATGAAACTTCAAAGATCATACAAGATCATGATCAAATCACAAAGTGATCCTACGGAATTTGATAATAAAAATTCATTTTTGGAGGAGATTTTGGAAGTCATATGAGACTTCATGTAACGATAGCAACGGCAGTTCTTAGATTTGTAAAGAAATTGATACGAAATTGCATTGTATAATAACAACGGGATTTTATAATTCTAAGGGAGTACGGTGCAATCCTTCTCAAGAATATCATACGGTTTTTTCCCTACTCCAGATATGTTAAGGATATCCCTTCTTTGCTTTTGGCATGATCCAAATGAAACTACTAAAATACGCAAATTTCATAAATGACTCTATTCATAAAAATACTAGGAGTGTCTATATTCTTGATGCCCCATGTAAATTATTATTATATTCTCTGTTCATGGGTCTTAGAAAAATACATATTTGATAAAGTTTATCCGAAAGACATATTGATTTTATGATATTCCAAAAAATATTATTAACGTATTTCTTATACATTTTATGCATTTATACATGTACATTGACCCATGACCAGATGGCGTTATATACGCGTATATTATATGTATATGGGATATGGGAAAAGGTTACGATGTTATATACGCACCACCACTTGATCAGTTGGTATATGTTGATGATTTGCCCACAGTGGCCGAAATGATATGATGGGATGCCCTCAGAGGATTGATGATGTTATGAACGCATATACCCATGCTTGGTATGACATTTATATGCATATGCATGACATTGTAAATATTAATGATTCACAGAGTTATTCAGACATACTTGTCGAGTCTTTTACTCCATGTTTTTCTCATGCCTATGGTCTACTGATTTTCATTCCTTACATACTCGGTACATTATTTGTACCGACGTTCCTTTTTGCCTGGGGACGCTGCGTTTCATGCCCGCAGGTCCCGATAGACAGGTCGAGACTCCTCCAAGTAGGCTATCAGCTCAGCAGAAGATGTTGGTGCACTCTATTTGCTCAAGAGTTGCTTGTTTGGTCAGTATGATTTAGACGTGTATTGTTTGGTATGACAAGGCTCTGTCCCAACCTTTATGATAAGTATGTACTCTTAGAGGCTTGTAGACAAATGTCATGTATACGGATACTTGTATGGCCTTGTCGGTCTATATGTTAAGTGTATAATGGATCACATTGGTCTTATAGGCCCGTATGTCACAAATATGAGTTTCTATATCAGGTTGGGTCATTCTTTGTCGGGTATTCCCTCATGTTTACTCTGATTATCTCATGACGCCTCTTGTGGACCACTTACCTCTGATGCTGTAATACGGAAGATACGTTACGTTGGTACTCGATTGAGTACGGAACCGGGCCCGTCGTGGCCCATCGGTTTGGGTCATGGCAAAAGTGGTATCAGAGCAGTTCTGTCCTAGGGAGTCTACAAGCCGTGTCTAGTAGAGTCTTGTTTATGGGTGTGTTGTGCACCACACTTATAAGCAGGAGGCTACAGGGCATTTAGGACCGTCACTCTTTCTTCTTACTCTAGATCGTGTGGTAGAGCTCAATTGTAAGAACTCAATTTCCTAAACTCTATCTTATTCATATTACAACGATGCCTACATCTTGAAAGACAGTTGGTAAGAGATTGAATGTGGCTATGGAAGAGTTGAGCCAGCGGAACTCGATTTTTTTTATGATACTTATGATGAGTAAATGTAAGGTCATCAACAGAACTTGTGGGTACTAAGACGTGTAAGCTTATTGATAAGGAGCCTTAAGGCAAGAATATATATCCATCCATATGGTGAAAAGCAACGAGAGATTAAGAAGATAGATACAAGTTTCAACAAGTAAAAGAAGCAAGGTGAAGAAGGGTACGAGGCGCCCAGTTAATGAAGAATATCAATATTTACAATTCAGACAGAGGAATATAAGCCTTTTGAGTTACCTTCAACAATAACAAAGGTATGTACAATTGGCCACACCCATCTCATTTATGCCTTATGGGGGCTAACAAAAGTAGTATAAGAGAAGGACGGATATCAGGATCCGGCTGAGGTAAGAGTAACCCAAAATGGTGAATGGATTGTTTGTGTTAGTTGACATTTCCGAAGGATAATGCAAATGTGCTAATAGATCTCCTTGTAAGACACCCAGATGATGCACTTTAGAATAGTACAACTAGATACGAGTACTGCAAAGATAGGCACTGAAAGCCTTGAAGGGATAAATATTACCTTAGTGTGGCTCCCGTCCCTAGTAGAGAAAGAATGTTAGGCAACCCGATGGGCCGGTAGATGCAGCAAGGGGAGCTAAAAGCAAAAGAATATCTTGTTACAGTTTTTAAAAGAAAGGGATAGGCAGAAATATTAGCAGAGAAATAAGAAGAGAGATAAGGAAGCATTATGAGTAAGATGTGATACATGCATGACAAACGGTAGATCAAAAGATGACAGTATTACAGAATCTATAGTCAAGTGAAGGAAGAGACGAGAGGTAACATGCCTTAAGACAACAAAAGAATATAGGCCATAATGTCATATCCTCATTTTGAGAAATAAGTTCGCAACTCTAACGCGATTACCAAAAGGAAAATTTAGACCCCAGAGTAATAGAAACCAGCATGGATTGGTGAACAAGATAAGCTAAACATGAATTAGGGACGAGGTGATTTGATAATAGTCGGCATCATGAGAATTTCAGATTTCGTTCCGGCAATAATAGAATGGACAACAGAAGAAGATTCATGACAAATTCAGAGAATGGTCATTCAGGCATACGCTTCCCTAAAGCAAGCAATGCGAGCAAAGTTAAGCTTAAGGGATTGTATATGCCAGTAAGGAAATTTTGTTATCCTTGGTACATAAGGAATGCCGCAAGGCGAGTAAGGGTCATCGATGATGTGAAAAGACGCCAAAGATGAAGAGGTAAAACATCTATAGGTTGATCCTCGTGGCTCCAACTCTTAGTACTCCCCTAAAGGGGGGAATATGGAGTGATGTGGCATTAAGTCACAATTAAGTGGTTCTAGTGACTATGGAATGGTAACAGAAGAACGCGATAAAAAAATGAGATTGCACCTATCCAAATCCTACAGATATGCTACGATTCCAGAATATTATGTAAGCACGATGTCAAGGAAAGGAAGTAAGGGTTCCTTCTCTGAATGCTATTGATAAATAAGGAGCCAGTGCGAGAGGTAAGTTAGATAAAAGAAATAACCCAAGAAAGATTATGCGGAATATTGATATGAGAATGGGCCAACGAGTAATTAGCAGTTGATTCAGGAAGAGCCTAGTTATGGATAGACGTGAGGTTACAGACGAATCAGCAGATCGTGCAAGATAAACATAGTAAAACCCAATATTGTGAATTCAGCCTCACAGTAATGTCATTGTAATACTTGAGATATATTCAAATAGGAGTTGGGGTAGTTAAAGGTACCGTATGAATGTTACGGGAATAAAAGAGAATTCCACTGGGAAGACGGTCAAAATATCAGTTTAGAAGCAACCCTACAAGCACAAGGGCATGGAGGTAAGTAACTACGAATAAGTATAGGCAAGGAAGGACATCAAAAGGTCTGTCGAGTATACAATGTAATAAGCTCATAGCTTTACAGGAGTCAGAGGGTCCTCCCTAAGTACTACAATGAAAGACTAGCTGAGGAAATAAGGAAGAAGGCTTCAACCTAAGCTCAGTGACCTAAAGAGGAAATGGTCATGTAAAAACAGTCTCACTACAACATAGTATGAACTCTATAAGAAAGTTGCACCTACCATGGCTAATGAACGGGAATTAAAAACAACAGTAGGATTCGAGATCATATGAGTTGCACGAAAAGAATTATTCGTTCAATGATCCAGAGTTAGTTACGTTATGAACGCACTTAAGACTTTGGAGTATTATCCATGCAGCATATATGTTGACAATCATACAGCCGTAGAAGATTCCGGTATAAGTTAAAAGAAAGAATTGAGCCCAGGTCATAGACAAAGGATTGAATTGTTAGAGGATTGTATCATGGATATTCCATAGCGTCCATGTAAGGCTAAAGTAATGACTAATACCATGAGCCACAGATTGGAAGATAGCTTAAAGCCTACATAAAGGTTGATCAGAAGGAAAAGGAAACTAAGGAGTTACAACAACGAAGTAAATCAAGCTGATTATTGGACCTAGAAAATTATAGAAATTGTGCTTGAGAACATGGCAGAATCACTCTTAACACCAGAGGTGCACGTATTATAATAGAGCTTCAAGTTGTGAATATGAATTATACCTTTGTGGGAAGGAGGTCATGCAAGAGATAGAAGACGTGATGCGAGATTTTAAGGTAAGTAAGGTAAAAGTGAACAACGTACGAGATACTCAGACGCAGAAGGTTGGGAATAGTCTATACTTCGGATAGAAGGCTAGAAGCGCTGGGATTCAGTATCGATCACAGCGTCATCAATGGCATATCTTCCAGCCTATGGTTTATGTCTCGCTTGATATTCTAAAATAACACAAGAAAATCTGTGGTGCAAGAAAGTTGAAGAAAGGTTGCGAGTAGTATAAATAAATATGTATAGGTCACAAGCTAAAGTATGGTAAAGCGACAAGGTTTTAGGAAGACAGGAGTGAGGATAAGAAAGGGCGAGTGAGAAGGTGATGAGAATGGATAAGTCCTCAGGATTAAGCCCATGAAAACAAGAGAACTGATGGTTTCTCTAAGTTGTAGAAAGTTCAGTATAACCTAAATGAACTCAAAGAAGTCTAAAACTAGTAGCATTTAGAAGAGATGGAATGCTGCCCTGATAGTAGAATGAGGGTGTAATTGTGATAGATAAAGGATGATGTTTGGGCCTTCGATTGAGTAATGATTTCATGAATTGTACATGTCACGACCCAAACCGATGGGCCGCGATGGGCACCCAGTACCTTACTCAACCTAGTACCAACGTAATATATCTTTCGTATCATACTATCATAGGTAATTGAGCCGGAGAGGCTGTCGTGGGATAAGTAGAATAAAACATAAGGAAATACTCAATATAGGGTGACCCAACTTGATATACTGACTTATACATATGATGTATTGGCCTATAAGGCCATACTAGTATCCGTATACATGACATCTATCTACAAGCCTCTAAGAGTACATATATATCATAAAGGTCGTGACTGATCCCCGCCATATCAAACAATACATATTCAAATCATACTGATCAAATAGGCAACTCCGGAGCAAGTGGAGTGCACAAACACCTTTTGCTGAGCTGATAGCCTACTAGGAGAACTCTCAACCTGTCTATCGGGACCTGCGGGCATGAAACGCAGTGTCCCCAGGCAAAAGGGATATCAGCACAAATAAAGTACCGAGTATGTAAGGCATGACAGTAGTATATAAAAGACATAAAAGAAACATGGAGTAAAGAACTCAACCTGTAATTCTGAATAGCTCTGTGAATCATGAAAAATTTATAATGTCATGCATGTGCGTATAAATGTCATACCATGCATAGGTATATGCGTATATAACATCATCAAGTCTCTGAGGGCATCCCATCGTATCATCTCAGCCACTGTGGGCAAAATCATCAACGTATACCAGTTGATCAGGTGGTGGTGTGTATATAACGCCTTAACTTTTTCCCATATCCCATATACACATAATATATACGTATATAATGCCTTCTAATCATGGGTCAATATACATGTATAAATACATGAAATGCATAAGAAATACATTAATAAGATTTCTCGAATATCATAAAATTAATATTCCTTTCAGACAAACTTTATCAAATACATATTTTTCTGGAACCCATGAACAGAGGATATAATAATAATAATTCACATGGGGAACTAAGAATATAGACACCCCTAATATTTCTATGAATAGAGTCATTTATGAAAGTTGCTTATTTTGCTCGTTTCGTTTGTATCATTTGAATCATGCCAAAAAGAAAGAAGGGATAGCCTTAACATACCTGGATTAGGGAAAAGTCCGTATGATGTTCTTGGAAAAGGTTGCACCGTACTCCTTTAGAACCGCAAAATTGTACGTTGCTACGATTTCAATAATTCTCGTTGGATTTTTTTTGTGTGTAGGAATTTGAAGAATCACGTTGCTAGTGTAAGGTTTAGAATCTGATTTGAAGTGTTTTTGAGAATGAAATTTGTTGAAAACTTGCTAAGTGTAGCATCTGTTTGAAATGCTTAAATTAGGAAGATGTTATAAGACTTCTTACAAAAAACTTGCTAGATTGAGTGTTCTGTTTGAAATGGTTAATTTAGGAAAAAATGTTATAAGATCTCTTACTTTGTTTCTTTAACTCCAATGAAGCCAAATACTAAATGACTTACACGTATTTATGATGCCACCTTTTAATTAAGAAATCATTATCAGATTACTACTTGAATATCTAATGTCCAAAGAAGCCAAAATGCCCATTTCTTTATTTAATGAGTATGACTCATGCTCTTTAAGTCTTTCCACATAATCATAGTGACTTATGAGTCACAATCCTTAGATGGGTTTGCTGCCATGTTATGGAATTCAAACTTTATCCAAAATTATTATTAATTAACCATTAATCCTTAATTAATTGGGTAATATCCCATTACCCAATAATTAATTAATTATCCACATAATTAAGAATTATCTCAAATTACTTAAAATACTACTCACTTTTAACACACTTTATACACCTTACTATCATAGTCATGTGGTACCTTGTATGGTACTAGTCCATAAATACCGGGTATTTTAGCTCGGGCCATATTTTATCCTAAAATATCAAACTTCGTCGAAATTTATTTTTTTTGATTTTCTTATCCTCTCACCTTCACCAATTTACTCATCACTTGTTTAAAATAGCATAATGCTTATAATCACAAAATAAATTTCATTCCCGAACTTGCATCGATTAACCTACGATGAAACTTTAACGTTCGAAAATGCGGGATATAACATCTCATTTCCTAGGTTCCATTAATTTATTTATGGCATACTTTAATGTACGAAAACATGGGGTGTAACATCATTCCCCCCTTTGGAACATTCGTCCTCGAATGTTGACTGATGCACTTATCATTCTTATAACCCCTAGCTCTTGCGAATACTTTAATATTGTTCTTGCCATTTAGGCAACTGTTCTGTAAATAATTCCAAAGGCCAGGGCACTCCCTCCTTTAGGCCTCTTTCTCACACCACGACTTGTGGTCGGAATCCTTCCAACCTCGTAATTGTTGCTACCTTTTATCCCGCAACCTGTATGACTTTTTCCTTGTATGCGCGCCTATGCGACTCTTCTCTCCTCTTTCCTTCAGTTTTTAGTCAATCTCTAGGCCTCATTTCGCAAACGTATATAAAGCTTAATAAGATGTCCCTTTGGGCATCTATAGGTATACTGAAGTTCTTCGCTCGGTACTTTGTCGAACTTACGATTATTGTTATATCTTATTTCATAGACCTGGTTATCCATCCGTATGACTTTACTGCATCAAGGTAGGTCATATTATACTATAAATCTTACTTCGTTTTATCGTTACTGAGGTCTGCTACCAAACTCCATGCTAATTTCGTTACTTATCTCATATGTATAAATCTAAGTCTTTTAATGCTTCCTCATTACTTGACCGTCTTAAGAATGACAACCTAATCTCACCTCATACTTTGTGACTTTTGTACATCCACTGTTGATTCACCTTAATGTTGATCTATCATCTACCACTGATAACTTGATCTCTTATGTAACATTGCCGCTAGGGCTCACGTCTCATCAGGGGCATCTGGAGTAATTAGATTGATCCACCTAGGGGCGATACTATACTTCCATAACCTATATTTTATAGCATCCCAATATGACTCACCTTACATGGGTATTTTAATCCTGTACAATTCATAAAATCCTCTTCAAGTCATTACTCCATCGAAGGCCCAAACGCCATCCTTTATCTATCACAATCACACCCTCATTCCACTTTAGATGCTATTAGTCTTAGACTCATTTGAGTTCATCCAGGCTATACTGAGCTTTCTATAACTTAGAGAAACCATCAGCTCTCTTATTTTCATGAGCTTAATCTCGAGGACTTATCCATTCTCGTCACCTTCTTTCTTGTCCTTTCTCATCCTTACTCGTGTCATAAAACTTCGTCGCTTTACTATACTTTAGATTGCGACCTCTACGTATCTATTTATCCTGTCATAAAACTTCATCGCTTTACTATACTTCAGTTTGCGACCTCTACGTATCTATTTATACTATTCGCAACCTTCTTTCAACTTGCTTGCACCATAGATTTCCTTATGTTATTTTGGAACATCAAGTGAGACATCACATTGTATCAAACTCTTCTTTACTCTTTTAGCTAGACCTCTCGATATTTAAAAACCACATGTTGGAAGATATGCCACTAACGACGCCGCTATCATTCCCGGATACTGAATCCTAGTACTCCTAGCCTTCTATCAGAAGCATGGACTATTCTCAATCTTCTGCTTTTGAGTATCTCGTAGGTTATTCACCTTTACCTTACTTACCTTAAAATCTCACATCACATATTCTATCTCTTTCATGACCTTCCTTCCACAGAGGTATGATTCACATCCACAACTTGAACCTCTATTATAATACTTGCACCTCTTTACATGATTCGGTGAGAGCTTCATACTGACTTCTTATGAGGCTGGTACTCTTCTAACTGACTTTAACATAGAGCCGTTATAGAATGTGATTGTTGTACTATCTCTCTTGTACTTGTGATATTACGGGTGATCCTGTAATGTTCTCACTCACAATTTCTATAATTTTCTGGGTCCAATAATTAGACTCCTGATTTACTTAGTTGATGTAACTCTTTAGTTTCCTCTTCATTCTAATTAGCCTTTATGTAGGCTTAAGCTATCTTTCGATCTGCGGCTCCTGGTATTAGTTATTACTTTAGCCTTTCATGGGCGGTGAGGGATATCCATGATACAATTCTCTAACAATTCAATCCTTCGTATATGACCTGGGCTCAATTCTTTCTTTTAACGTATACCAGAATCTTCTACGATTGTATATGCTGTATGTATAAAACTCCAAACTCTTAAGCGAGTTCATAACGTCACCAACTCGGGATCATTGATCGAATAATTCCTCTTGTTCCTTCTTAGCTTTCTTTTACGTAAGCTATTACTTTTCCTGGTCTTTCTGCCATCTTGTTGCGTGCATACTTAGCTTATCTTAGTTCCTACGCATGCCAGAGTTTTCGTACAACTCATATGATCTCGAATATTACTTTTAAGTTTACTTCCCGTTCATTAGCCATGGTAAGTGCCATTTGCCTTTGGAGTTCTTACAATGTTGTTGTGAGACTGTTGTTATACGACCATTTCTTCTTTAGGTCATTGTACTTGGGTTGAAGCCTTCTTCCTTATTTTCTCAGCTAGTCTTTCGTTGTAGTACTTAGGGAGGATCCTCTGACTCTTGTAAAACTATGAGCTTATTACATTGTATGCTTGACGGAATTTTTGATGTTCTTCCTCTCCTATTTAATGGCCGTAGTTACTTATCTCCACACTCTTGTGCTTGTAGGGTTGCTTCTGAACTTGATATTTTTACTGTCTTCCCAGCGACATTTTCTTTTATTTTTGTAATACTCAACATACAGTACTTTTAACTACCCCGACTCCTTTCTGAGTATTTCTCATGGTTACAATATGATATATGCGAGACTGAATGCTTCATGTTGGGGTTCACTATTTTTATCTTTCACGATCTGTTGATTTGTCTGTATCTTCTTGTCTAGCTATAACTAGGCTTCTCCTGAATCAACTACTGACTACTCGTTGGCCCATTCTCATATCAATATTCCGCGTAATCTTTCTTGGGTTATTTTCTTTGTCTTAATTTACGTCTCGCACTGACTCCTCATCTATCTATAACATCTTGGGCAGGGACCCTTACTTCCTTTCCTTGACGTCGTGTTTGCATAATGTTCTGGAATCATAGCATATCTGTAGGCTTTGAATCAGTGCACTCTCGTCCCTTTTTCATTCTTATCACATTCTTCCTTTACCATTTCCATAGTTACTAGAACCACTTAATTCTGACCTAATGCCACATCACACCATATTCCCCCCTTTTGGAGAGCACTAAGATTTAGTGCTACGATGATCTACATATAGATGTTTTACCTTCTCATCTTTGGCGTCTTTTCATATCATCGATGATCCTTACTCGCCTCGTGGTAATCCTTCAGTACCAAATATAACAAAATTCCTTACTCAAGTGGGTGAAACTTAGTGTAATTGGCACACACAGTCCCTTAAGCTTAACCTTACTCACCTTGCTTGCTTTAGGGAAGCGTCTTCTTGAATGACCTTTCTCTGAGTTTCTTATGAATCATCTTCTGTTGTCCATTCTATTATCGCTGAAACGCAAATCTGAAATTCTCATGATGCCGACCATTATCAAATCACTCAGTCCTTAATTCATGTTTAGTTTATCTCGTTCACCAGTCCATATTGATTTCTATTACTTAGAGGTCTAATTTTTTTCTTCTGGTAATCACGTTAGCATCACGAACGTATTTCTCGAAATGAGGATACGACTTTATGGCCTATACTCTTTTGTCGTCTCAAGGCTTGTCATCTCTCGTCCTTTCCTTCACTTGACTATAGACTCTGTAATACTGTCATCTTTTTGATCTACCGTTGTCATCCATGTATCACAATTTACTCATAATGATTCATTAACTCTCTTATTATTTCCCGCTTATATTTATGTCTATCACTTTATTCTGAAAACTTCAACAAGACATTCTTTTGCTTTTAGCTCCCCTTGCTCCATCCACTGGCTCTTCGGGTTGCCTAA
>AWOL01S0006948.1:77046-93650 GCA_000715115.1 Nicotiana otophora | reverse complement strand
GTATATGGGGGTGACACCAAGTGTTCTATGCCATGTGTTTTGAGATAGGACTGTAAACTTTGAAATTCACCACCACCATCAGTGTAAAGATATTGATTTTGGTGTTGAATTTGCGTTCAAGCAATAGATGCAAAGTTTGAAAAACATCAAGCGTTTCTTTTTTTGATTTCAAAGTGAACAACCACATGTATTTTGAAATTGGTCAACAAATAACACATAATATCTTCTTTTATAAGTTGACAAAATCGGAGATGGACCCCATAAATCGCTATAAAGGATTTGTAGTGGCTTATTACTTTGCAATGAATTTTTGAAAAAAGTCAACCAGTGCATTTTATTTGAATAACAGGAATTACAAATGGAACTAACTTTAGGATCTGAAACAGGAAGGAAAAAGTTATTCAAGATAGTATTTAAAACGTGACGACTAGGATGACCTAAGCACCAATGCCACAGGTGAATTAGAACATCCACATTGCATTGAGGAGGACGATGTGCATAACCCGGTGGCCACTCGTACAACCCATCTTTATTCTGCCCGCAAACTAGAGATGCCCCCGTACTCAGATCCTTCACAAGATAATGAAAAAGAATTCAATAGATGAATGATTATCACGAAAAAACTTAGAAACAAAAATAAGGTTACTTTTTATGGCAGGGGAGCATAAAGTATTGAGAACTTTGAAATTATGATTTGAAGCACTTATATTAGCATTATCGGTATGGGATAATGGTATGGTGTTACTATTGCCCATAGTTATCTCTTTGGTGCCGTGGTAATCATGTACAATGGTTAGGCTTTGAGCATCAGATTCAATATGATGAGTGTCTCCACTATCCACGATCCACATGGTCTGTTGAGGAGAAAAATGAGCAACAAAGTTTGCTCGAGATTGCAGGTGATCATGTGATTGTGATCTGCATACTCTAGCAGAATGACCTACACGATCACATAGTTGGCATCGAAGGTTTTTGTCAAAGGGCCGATGCTGGTTGTTTCTTCGTGGGCGCCATGGTTGTGCTTGCCATTTCTGATTGTTGGCTGTCACGACCCAAAATTTTCATCTTCGGGACCGTGACGTCGCCTAACATTTCACTTGCTAGGCAAGCCAATGTTAGAATAATATTAGCCATTTTAAACAATTCAGTTGAAATGATAATAAATCAACCAAATATATGGAATAAATATGAAATAGAAATTTTTCAACAATCCCAAAATCGGTAGTACAAGTCACAACCTCTACAGAGTTCACTAAAAAATCTCTAAATACAACTGTTCCAGAATAGAATCAACAGTGCATGAAAAATATCAGAAGGTGACTCTGAGGCCTGCGAACGCGACAACAGGTATACCTTAAGTCTCCACATCAATGTCCAATCAATTAGTAAGATTATCAACAATACTGAGGTACTTGGATCTGCACAAAAAGATGTGCAGAAGTATAGAATGAGTACACCTCAGCGGTACCCAGTAAGTATCAACCCTAACAACGGTAGAGTAGTGATAAGACCAGGTTAAGACACCTACCAGACATATAAACCTGTACAATATGTTACATAAAGCTAACAAGGAAAGAATATCAATATAAGGCCAATAACAAAAGAATTTCCAATCTAATTCAACAATGAAAATAATGATAACACGGATGGCATCGAGCAAACAATCAAGCAATTAAGTAACAACACAGTCAGAGTACAACTATAATATAAAAATGGTACGGCATCACCCATCGTGCTTTTACTCTCGTCCTTACCATGAAATGATGAATAATTTAAACACAATTCCAACTTGAACATAGTAAAGTGTCAAATGAGTTATTAAGCTAATTTAGCATTTAAATAAAGTAAAATAGTGGATAGGTTGTACAAATATAATATCAATTGAAGTTAATTTAGAAATATATGATATCCGATAAAATATTGTATTTATACAAATAAGACATTCAATCAAATCTTAACGATTTAAATATGAAATTTATTAAAGTAATATGAAATAACAATTTTCGTGTAAATTACTCGACAATAAGATAATGAGTAAATTAGATATCAATTAAAGTAAAAATATAATCACCATTTAAATTAGTAAATCTCCGAATAAGATATGAGTTTTATTTTTTTTTAAAGACACACAAGTAGAACAACTTTAAAATTCTTTTCATTTAAATATGCTAAGTTTTCAACAACTTATCATCTCACATATGATGCATGATTCACCCAAGAAGTCCATATTGTTCCATTTTAAAATATATTGACGGTTAATTAATTATGTTCAAAATATAATGAAGTGATTTAAGAAACCACAATAACCGTCATAACATGGAATGCATCATGAGAATCATAATCAAAATTAACCTTAGTAACACAATAATTTTATATTTGCATATCCGTTGCGGAGTGCAACCCGATCCTCCAATATATTCATATTAAATTTCGTTGCGGCGTGCAACCTGATCCTCCAATATATTTATTTTTTTATTTAATTCCGTTGAGGCGTGCAACCCGCTCCAACAATATAAATTTAAAATAAATTTCGTTGCGGCGTGCAACCCGATCCAACAATATATATTATCACATAATTTCTATTGCGGCGTGCAACCCGCTCCTCCAACAACACAAATTACACAACCAATTTACAACCAACTACAGTGTACCACAAAATCAAAAGGAAGAATGAGTATGCACAAAGAAGTCACAATTAATGAAAAAGCTACACGATAGCTCACGAAGCCAAATAGCAAGGTAATAACAATCCACAACCAAGGCACATTTCATAAGCATCAATTAACAATTAAGGCATGTAGCAGACAAAACAGTAATTCAACAAGTGACTACAATCAACAATTAGCATATAAGAGGGAACTTGACAACAAGGATGGAATATGTGCTAACAATTTCAAGTAAAGCACGTACAAATAATTCTAATAACAAAAGATATAATCATGACACGATATTTACAAACAAGTGTATAAAAGGAGCCTAACGGTCCAAACCGGTCAAATACCACATATAGGTTGTGTACCCACTCGTCACTTTGCGTACACGACCTTCACATAACAGAATGACACAATCAACTCAAATCTTAAGGGGTGGTTTCCCCCACATAAAGTTAGACAAGACACTTACCTTGTTTCGCAACCAATTTCAAGATTCCAATACCTTTGCCTCGCGAATTTGTGTCTGGAAGCTTCAAATCTACTCACAAATATTTCGATATACTCAATACAAATCGTACGAATTAATTTCGTATGAAATTACTAATTTTTCCGGATTAAAATCCAAAATTCATTTTAAAAATTGACAGTGGGACCCACATTTTGAATTTCGAAAAAAATCATGAAATTCGAACACCCATCCTATACGAGTTCAACCATACAAAAATTATCGAATTCCGATATCTGATTGCCTTTCAAATCTTCAATTATAGTCTTTGAAGCTTTCTACTATTTTCAACCCATTCTTTACCCATATGAACTCAACAATCTTCCCACAACCTTATCGGTACAAGTATGTATAACTAATACTGTAATGACTCGCTCGGTCGTTTTGAGAGTAATAGCCCCGATCCCCTATTAACTGCTTTTCCCGTATCTTTTTCTGCTTATGTGACTTGTCGGGAGGTTTTGTTTTTGGTTTCGGAGTGTTTTGGGACACTTAGTCCCTAAACGGAAGCTTAAGCCTTAAGATTTTGACCGTAGTCAGAACAATGTGAAAACGACTTCGGAATGGAGTTCCTTCAGTTCCGTTAGCTCCGTTCGGTGATTTTGGACTTAGGAGCATGTCTGGACTGTGAATTTGAGGTCTGTAGCTCATTTAGGCTTGAAATGGCAAAAGTTGAATTTTTGGAGATTTTGATAGGTAGTGGACTTTTTCATATCTGGGTCGGATTCTGATTCCGGAAGTTGGAGTAGGTTCGTAATATTGAATATGACTTGTGTGTAAAATTTTAGGTCAATCGGATGTGGTTTGATAGGTTTCGGCATCGGTTGTTGAAATTTGAAGTTTCAAGTTCATTAAGTTTGGATTGGAGGGTGATTCGTGTTTTTGTTGTTGTTTGACGTGTTTTGAGGGCTCCATTAAGTTTGTATGGTGTTTTAGGACTGGTAGGTATGTTTGGTTGAGGTCCGGGGGGGCCTCGGGTTGATTTCAGGTGGTTAACATATCATTTTTGGACTTATGCAAATTGCTGAAGTTGCTGGTTTCTGGTGTTTTTGCACCTGCGGTGGGGTGACCGCAGGTGCGGACTTGCACGTGCGAGAGGAGGATCGCAGATGCGGGCTGGGGAAGTTTGGCCTGGGTCGCAGATGCGACATGAAGTCCACAGGAGCGGAGTCACTTCTGCGGAAGCTTGAACGCAGAAGCGGAGAGGCCTGGGAGGTTTGGGATCGTAGGAGCGGAAGGGTCTCCGCAGAAGCGAGATCTCAGGTGCGATCCCTGGTCCGCAGAAGTGTAAACCATGGCCATGAGTGGAATCCGCACCTGCGATGGTTTTGCCGCATGTGCAGCGTAGCAGGTGCGACTAGAGGTCCGTATGTGCGAAATTTCTAGATAGAACACTTAAATGCAAGGGTTCGCGATTTTTGCTCATTTTTGACATTTTGAGCTAGGGTTTGGCGATTTCTTGAGAGCATTTTCGAGGGATTTCTTGAGGTAAGTCCCTTGTGATTATTTTTTATCAATAATCTTGCTTCCTTATTTATTTTTCCACCTAGTTAGTGTGTATTTTAGGTGGAATTTAGGAGTTTGAGGCTAGGGATTTGAAGAGTTTGATTTTGGGTTTTGAGTGGTCATTCGAGGTCGGATTTTGATAAATTTGGTATGGTCGGACTCGTGAGTGAATGGGTTTTAGGATTTTGTGATTTTTTCCTGATTCCGAGACGTGGGCCCGGGTCGACTTTTTAGGACAGGTTTCAAATTTGTTTTGTTAAAGTCTTGATTTCATTAATTAGATTAGTCTATTATGGTTGTATTTATGATATGTAATTATTTTTGGCTAGATTTAGGCCATTCGGAGTCGGATATTCGTGGAAAAGGCATTGTTACCGATTGATTGAGCTTGGTTTGAGGTAAGTGGCTTGCCTAACCTTGTGTGGGGAAAATCCTCTTAGGATTTGGTACTGTCATGATATGTGAGCGCTGGGTACGTAAGGTGACGAGTACGTACACAGGCTATTTGTTGAAAAACCCGATTTATTTTACTGAGTAGTAACCTGTTTTTCCTTTAATTTGAGTTATACTGTTTAAATGAGTATTAGTCTGTTTTTCATTCTTAATTGAGCCATTCCAACATGCGTAATTATCCTATTTAGTCTAATATCGCATGTTTACATACTTTAACTGCTTATTTGAACTATGTGAAGCATGCCTAGCTGATTTCCTGCTTTTCCTTGCTCTTTATCAGTTTTAACTGTAGAATTCTTGTTGTTAACTATGGTACTTATCGGTTGAGCTGTGTGTTTACTTTTTAGACTACGAGGCGGTTACTCGGGAGTTCTCCCTGCATATTTATTTTTGAGACTGCGAGGCGGTTCCTCGGGAGTTCTCCCTGCTCATTTACTTTTGAGACTACGAAGCGGTTCCTCAGGAGTTCTCCCTGCATATTTACTTTTGAAACTACGAGGCGGTACCTCAAGAGTTCTCCTTGCACATTTACTTTTGAGACTACGAAGCGGTTCCTCAGGAGTTCTCCCTGCATATTTACTTTTGAAACTACGAGGCGGTACCTCAAGAGTTCTCCTTGCACATTTACTTTTGAGACTACGAAGCGGTTCCTCAGGAGTTCTCCCTGCATATTTACTTTTGAAACTACGAGGCGGTACCTCAAGAGTTCTCCTTGCACATTTACTTTTGAGACTACGAAGCGGTTCCTCAGGAGTTCTCCCTGCATATTTACTTTTGAAACTACGAGGCGGTACCTCAAGAGTTCTCCTTGCACATTTACTTTTGAGACTACGAGGCGGTATCTCAGGAGTTCTCCCTGTATTTTGAGACTACGAAACGGTATCTCGGAAGATCCACTACTGTTTATCCCTGTGTGTTGCATTGTTATATCGCTGTTTTTTCTTTTTGTTAAATTCCAGTCTCTTATTATACTGTTATATTTTCCTGCTTTATTTATTATATACTAGTGGGCCTGACCTGACCTCGTTACTACTCTACCGAGGTTAGGCTTGGCACTTACTGGGTACCGTTGTGGTGTACTCATGCTACTCTTCTGAACATGTTTTTGTGTGCAGATCCAGGTGCTTCTTATCAACCCCGCTACTAGCTGAGAGTGCTTGCTGTTGTACGGAGACTTCAAGGTACAACTGTCGCGTCCCCAGATCTAGGAGTCTCCCTCTATTCTCTCCTATGTCATTTACCTTCCGTACTTCTTTTGTTAGACTCTAGTGTATAGAGATACTAGTTTCCTTTTGTACCTTATGACTTATGATGTTCCAGGTTTTGGGAAAAGCTATGTACGTCTAGCGTTTTGGTTATTGTACATGCCGGGCGGCATTGTTGTTCGTTATTCAGTATCTATTACAGTTAGTTAATGAGTTTTGTTTTTGTTTTGCTATTTTTTGCAATTTGTTAGGCTTACCTAGTCGTAGAGACTAAGTTCCATCACGACGTTATACGGAGGGAGTTTGGGTTGTGACAAATACTCTCACATCCAAGGATCGTCTTACTAATTATCCATTTCTAGTTAGATTTCGAAATTGAAGAATTGGAAAAAGAAATTCTTACCTCTTTGAAGCTCTAGTAACCCTTTGATGCGATTTCAAGGTTTGATTCAAGGTAGAGTAGTGGAATTCTTAGTCTTTCCTTTCCTCTCTCTAGAATCGATCTCTCCTCTCTCTAAAACACCAGAAAATACCCAAAAATATGAACCCTAAACGAGTTAAATGAAATGGGGGTCGGGTTATGAAAACTCAGATTTTGTATAGCCGCCGTGCATGGGGCGCGGGTCGACTGTGTAAATAGTGCATGGAAATGACATTTCAAAACATTCTAGAATTTTCCACAGGCGCGGCGCATGGGGTGCCACGTGGGGGCGGTGCGGTAGTGTAAAATTCTGCCAACTTTTGGTAATTTGGTCATAACTTCTTGTAGGAGTGTCCAAATGACAAACGGTTTGAAGCGTTAGAAACTAGACTCAAGATATTTTATTTGATAGGTTTTCTATCACATAACTCCTTATATATATATGCTCATCCAAAGTTTGGTCATGTGCGTACTCATTTGGAATTTTAGTCTATCATGAAATTTTCAACTTGACTTAGGCTTAGGGCTCTCCCTAGACCCACATCACTTATAATATTATCATATCCAATTGATATCCATCATATTAATAGTTCTCGGTTGCATACAAAATAATATAATTAGCACACATTAACTTTCTTATTTCGCCAAAATGCGCTGAATTGTTCATGGACTTCCAACTCCAATTTCGGACATACGCCTAAGTCCGAAATCACCATACGAAGCTATTGGAACCATCAAAGTTCCATTTCGATGTCGTTTGCACAAAAGTCAAACTCCGGTCAACTCTTTTCATTTAAGCTTCCAAAATAAGAATATATTGTTCTTTCAATTAAATCTCGAATAGTCCGAAAACTAAACTCGACCACATGCGCAAGTCATAATACACACTACGAAGTTGCCTGAAGTCTTAAGCCGCTGAACGAGACGCTAATTCTTAAAATGATAAGTCGGGTTGTTATATTCTCCACCTCTTAAATAAACGTTCGTCCTCGAATGTGTTAAGAATTATTCTGAAGTTACTAAGTTGATGATTTTACTTTTACACATATACTCGCGATTGATCCCACGCTACCGCATTCGACATAAGTCCGACAACACCATCTCAATTGAGATTATTTTTTTATCCATATTTGTAAACTTTAAGACCAAATTTCTCACACTCCAAACATATTCAAAAAGACTGATTTTCATATCAACACACGATATTAGTCTCAACTGGCTATATCAACTCATGCCTACGCACACATCAACTTTCTTAATAGTGCTGAAGTACTTCGAAATTTTTTGGGGTATTATATTCTCCCCCACTTAGGATCATTCGCCCTTGAATGAGAAGTAGAGTCCGCCCTCAAATACATAACATAACTTATCTCTTCTTTCGCACGTCTCAATCCCCCAAATTTTACTAACTACCAAATTTTTTCAGAAATTTCAGCAGAGTCTCTCCCCTGTAATTTGGCCTATCCACCTGCCAGAGTAACACAAAAAAAAGCTCCTAATAACACATCCACAATCCAACAAAGCACCACAATGTATATATCAATAACACTAATCTCAACATTACAAGCACTGCATTATCATAATGATATCTGGACATGAAGCACATCATATGTATGCGCATAACCACATCTCTGGTCTTAATAGCTATTCATAATCGATTACAACATCGCCAATTAACCTCATGTTAACAAAAGATCGATTCAAAGCTCCACTTTACTAACTGTAATAGAGTCTGTGGCCTGAGTGTTCTAATGAAATAGGTTTCTCCCAAGTCTGGGATAATTTCTCATGATGTGCCTAGTATTACCACACTCATAATAACCCATTTGCAGTTTGGCTTCTCATACCGAGTCTGTGTCGGATAACCGGAATAACCATTGTATGAATCCCGTGCCAGTGGTGCATTAAAAGATGACTGCCCCACACGAGTACCCTGATTAACTGGAGCACTACGAGTATTCCGAAATGTGGTTTGGGCTGGCCGACTACCCGAGCCTCCGCCATAATGGTCCATAGTTGTAGATTAGAATTCACTAAATTCTACAGAACCTCGAGACCTCTTGGTCTCCTTAGTTTTCTTTTCCTCACCTCAAACACGTTCTAATATCTTGACAATTTCCACAATTTACTGAAATAAAGTATCAACATGTAGCTTCCGAGTCATACAGAATTTTATGATCATAATTGAGTCCTTTGAATCCATGGACTCGCTCTCTGGCTGTAGAAACCAAAGTAGGAGTATGACAGGCTAACTCACTGAACCTAATGGCATATTCTGATATCGTCGTAGTATCCTTACACAACCATTCAAACTCTGTGCGGCACACATTACGGAGAGTCTAGGGAACAAACTCTTTCAAAGCATTTCTGAAGACTGAGCCCAAGTAAGTGGTGTTGCATTGGTTGGTCTGTCCTTTTCATAGGCATGCCACAAACACCGATGGAGAATTATCTCTCCCAAGGCTAATTTCTTCTTTTGCTATGCTGACTCAACATTGCTGAGCTGACCCATTTCTTCACATACTCTTTGATTCTTCCTTGGGGTAACTCTTCCCCCTATTTATACACAACGATCACAAAAGAAGAGCTCCATAAAGACAAATCGTGGCACGAACCATGTAGTCCAGAAGCTCGTCAACCACCGTACTTTCTTTGAAGCACCCCATAATACGCAACCGAGACGTCCACTCTGAGTAGACCTTCTGTAAATTTGAAGTTGTTTCTCTAACTCCTTTAGTACTGAAATATGGGATTATTAAGGATGCAGACATACCGCAAGTCCCAACATTATCCCCTACAAAATCTCAGGCTTTAAACATGTGCAAATTTTAGGGAAACTTTCAGTACCATATATATACACATCTCAGGCCAAAACTGATATGATATGTGACCCCGCAATCCGTCCATTGATAGTGGACTTCCTCATTTGGCGCGAAGTCATGGGTCACAATGTCCGATGATTCACAATATTAACCTTCACAGCTCGTGCAACACCAGTCATAAGACACATCAAGCCATTTATTAGGCGCATGTCATTCTTGTGACAGTCAAAATTGTTTCCTCGCGGGCCTTGACTGCTAGTACGTACCTTTCACTAAATGGAAATCCCATATGAACCACATAGTCTCTAATACCATCAACTATCTTCAGATCTACATCTGCCTCGTGACCTTACTACGATTGCGACGATTAGGATAAATAAATAAACATTCTTAAGCTCGTACTTATCAACCAAATGCTAAGGTCTGTTATACCCCCACACAATTCACTGAGTGATCTTTCAATACATATGTACCTTCAGTCGGGACCACACGTTGAGATGATGTTTGAACATCCCCGACTCCCTCGTAGTCCATCCGCAGCATCACGAATCGTCGGCGTACAACTGATACTGAGTGTGCAATGTCATACACGAGAGAATGCAAAGGAATATGAGATATCCAATTCAAGATGAATCAATGCCACACGATAGGGAATGAAAGAAGTGAAATTTCTTAATAATTTCCATTGCCTCTCGAAGATAAGTATAGACATCTCCGTACTGATCCACAAGACTTTACTAAACCTGCTTATGACTCGTAGCACCTATGAACCTAGAGCTCTGATACCAACTTGTCACGAACCGAAATTCCCATCTTCGGGACCGTGACGGCACCTAACATTTCACTTGCTAGGAAAGCCAACGTTAGAATAATATTAGCAATTTTAAACAATTCAGTTGAAATGATAATAAATCAACCAAATATCTGGAATAAATATGAAACAGAAATTTTTCGACAATCCCAAAACCGGTAGTACAAGTCACAACCTCTACAGAGTTTACTAGAAAATCTCTAAATACAACTGTTCCAGAATAGAATCAATAGTGCATGAAAAATATCAGAAGGTGACTCTGAGGCCTGCGAACGCGACAACATGTATACCTTAAGTCTCCACAGCAATGTCCGATCAATTAGTAAGATTATCAACAACACTGAGGTACCTGGATCTACACAAAAACATGTGCAGAAGTATAAAATGAGTACACCTCAGCGGTATCCAGTAAGTATCAACCCTAACCACGGTAGAGTAGTGACGAGGCCAGGTCAAGGCACCTACCAGACATATAAACTTGTACAATATGTTACATAAAGCTAACAAGGAAAGAATATCAATATAAGGATAATAACAGAAGAATTTCCAATCCAATTCAACAATGAAAATAATGATAACACGGATGGCATCGAGCAAACAATCAAGTAATTAAGTAACAACACAGTCAGAGTACAACTATAAAAAAAATGGCACGGCATCACCCATCGTGCTTTTACTCTCGTCCTTACCATGAAATGATGAATAATTTAAACACAATTAAACACAATTCCAACTTGAACATAGTAAAGTGTCAAATGAGTTATTAAGCCAATTTAGGATTTAAATAAGGTAAAATAGTAGATAGGTTGTACAAATATAATATCAATTAAATTTAGTTTAGAAATATATGATATCCGATAAAATATGGTATTTATACAAATAAGACATTCAATCAAATCTTAACGAGATAAATCTGGAATTTATTAAAGTAATATGAAATAACAATTTTTATGTAAATTACTCGACAATAAGATAATGAGTAAATTAGATATCAGTTAGAGTAAAAATATAATCACCATTTAAATTAGTAAATCTCCGAATAAGATATGAGTTTTATTTTTTTTGAAAGACAGACAAGTAGAACAACTTTAAAATTCTTTTCGTTTAAATCTGCTAAGTTTTCAGCAACTTATCATATCACATATGATGCATGATTCACCCAAGAAGTCCATATTGTTCCATTTTGAAATATATTGACGGTTAATTAATTATGTTCAAAATATAATGAAGTGATTTAAGAAACCACAATAACCGTCATAACATGGAATGCATCATGAGAATCATAATCAAAATTAACCTTAGTAACACAATAGTTTTATATTTGCATATCCGTTGCGGCGTGCAACCCGATCCTCCAATATATTCATATTAAATTTCGTTGCGGCGTGCAACCTGATCCTCCAATATATTTATTTTTTTTATTTAATTCCGTTGAGGCGTGCAACCCGCTCCAACAATATAACTTAAAATAAATTCCGTTGCGGCGTGCAACCCGCTCCAACAATATAAACTTAAAATAAATTCCATTGCGGCGTGCAACCCGATCCAACAATATATATTATCAAATAATTTCCGTTGCGACGTGCAACCCGCTCCTCTAACAACACAAATTAAACAACCAATTTACAACCAACTACGGTGTACCATAAAATCAAAAGGAAGAACGAGTCTACACAAAGAAGTCACAATCAATGAATAAGCTACACGATAGCTCACGAAGTCAAATAGCATGGTGATAACAATCCACAATCAAGGCACACTTAATGAGCATCAATTAACAATTAAGGCATGTAGCAGACAAATCAGTAATTCAACAAGTGACTACAATCAACAATTAGCATATAAGGGTGAACTCGACAACAAGGATGGAATATGCGCTAACAATTTCAAGTAAATCACATACAAACAATTCTAACAACAAAAGATATAATCATGATGCGATATTTACAAACAAGTGTATAAAAGGAGCCTAAAGGTCCAAACCGGTCAAATACCACATATAGGTTGTATACCCACTCATCACCTTGCGTACACGACCTTCACATAACACGAACGATACAATCAACTCAAATCCTAAGGGGTGGTTTCCCCCACATAAAGTTAGACAAGACACTTACCTTGCTTCGCAACCAATTTCAAGATTCCAATAAACCTTTGCCTCACGAATTTGTGCCCAGAAGCTTCAAATCTAGTCACAAACATTTCGATATACTCAATACAAATCATAAGAATTAATTCCATATGAAATTACTAATTTTTTCAGATTAAAATCCGAAATGCATTTTAAAAATCGATAGTGGGACCCATGTTACCAATTTCGGAAAAACTCACGAAATCCGAACACTCGTTCTGATACGAGTTCAACCATACAAAAATTATTGAATTCCGATATTATTTTGCCTTTTAAATCTTCAATTATATTCTTTGAAGATTTCTACTATTTTCAACCCAATCTTTACCCATTTGAACTCAACAATCTTCCCACAACCTTATTGGTACAAGTATGTATAACTAATACTCTCATATCCAAGAATTATCTTATTAATTACCCATTTCTAATTAGATTTCAAAATTGAAGAATTGGGGAAAGAAATTCTTACCTCTTTGAAGCTCTAGTAATCCTTTAATGCGATTTCAAGGTTTGATTCAAGGTAGAGTAGTGAATTTCTTAGTCCTTACTTTCCTCTCTCTAAAATCACTCTCTCCTCTCTCTAAAACACCAGAAAATACCCAAAAATATGAGCCCTAAATGAATTAAATGAAATGGGGGTCGGGTTATGAAAACCCAGATTTTATACAGCCGCGACGCATGGGGCGCCGCGGGGCGCGGGGCGGCTGTGTAAAAAAAGTGTCTGGAAATGACATTTTGAAACATTCTGGAATTTTTCACAGGCGCGGCGCATGGTGCGGCGCGGTAGTGTAAATTGCTGCCAACCTTTCGTAATTTGGTCATAACTTCTTGTAGGAGTGTCCAAATGATGAACGGTTTAAAGCGTTAGAAACTAGACTTGAAGATCTATCATTTGATAGGTTGTCTATTACATAACTCCATATATATATATATATGCTCGTCCAACGTTTGATCTTATGCGTACTCATTTGAAATTTTAGTCTATCATGAAATTTTCAACTTGACTTAGGCTTAGGCCTCTCCCTAGACCCCACATCACTTATAATATGCCTCGTATACTTATTATAATATCCAATTGATATCCATCATATTAATAGTCATCGGTTGCACACAAAATAATATAATTAGCACACATCAGCTTTCTTATTTTGCCAAAATGCGATGAATTGTTCTATGGACTTCTAACTCCAATTCCGGACATACGCCTAAGTCCGAAATCACCATACGAAGCTATTGGAACCATCAAAGTTCTATTCTGGGGTTGTTTGCACAAAAGTCAAACTCCTGTCAACTCTTTTCATTTAAGCTTCCAAAATAAGAATATATTATTCTTTCAATTAAATCTTTAATCATTCGAAAATCAAACGCGACCGCACGCACAAGTTATAATATACATTACGAAGCTGCCCGAGGTTTTAAGCCACTAAACGGGATGCTAATTCTTAAAATGACAAGTTGGATCATTACATTGGCAGGTGCATTCGGACCTGGACATCGGTAGCTAGAGTTAGGATTATTACCCTGACGAGGAGGAGTTGGTGTAGTCTTTTGTGCTACAACAATGGTAATAGGTGTTGACAACGACTTCTTGTATTCCTAGTGCTTTAGGAAAAGATCATGATCCAGAAGCTTTTCATAAAGCTCTTCATAGGAAATTGTAGAATCCAGAGCACGAATGGCAACAGAGAGTTTGCGAAATTCAGATCCGAGTCCACTTAGTATTTTAACGATGAGTTCGGCATTTGATAAAGGGGCACCATCAATTGCAAGTTCATCACAAATCGATCGAACTTGATGAAGATAATCGGTGACCAGACGAGAGTCTTTAGTGAGGCGAGCCAATCGATCTTGCAAGCAAAAAATTCTTGTTTGAGATTTGTTCGCATACGCAGTATGCAAAGCATCCCAGGTAGCTTTGGCGGAGACTTCAACAGCAACAATAGGGGCACGTGTAGGATCAACAAAGACCAAGATAGCATTTTGAATTAACTGATCTTGGCGATACTAGGGAACAAATGTAGGGTTATCCACATCTTGATTGTTTTGAGATATGGTGCGTGTAGGGACAGAGATGGAGCCATCGAGATGCCCATAGAGATTGTGACCACGCATAAGCATTGAAACTTGAGCCATAAGGATAAATTGTGACTGCCAGTTAATTTTATGGGCAGTTGCGTAAGGTGATTGAATTGGACAATAGTAATGGTATTGTTGACTCCATCCGCATTGGTCACACAAATATTGGCAGTTATATGAGTGGTTGGGCGAACAAAAAATAGAGGATCGACTCGTGGGAGTTTAGTGCCGCTCTGATATCATAAAATAGAAGAAAGTAGAAGATGAAAAATACTACGATGTTATTTGATTATATGGCAGACCATTTATACAGATATGTACAGCAAATGCAGCAATGAGATAAACTTGAAAGATAATACCTATCAGAAAAGAGCCTAAATAGGAGGACTGAGTTACAACAAATTCCTAAAGATCAGTAATTACAAAATAGAATTCTACAGTAGTAAGGAATCTTAGAGTAAGCAGTAATCAGCCATTATTAGTTTGTAGCGGAAGCTGGTGTAGACAAGCTACTGCAAGAGTCCATTTGAGATCGTTTGAGAAGGTCAGAACAATATTTACCTTAAGACAAATGAAGACCATCCTTCACCCAGCGTGCCTCAATTCCCAAGAAATATGAAGGTCTGCCCAAGTCTTTCACTGCGAAACGAACATGTAATTGAGAAACTAATGTCTTAACAAGGTAGAATTAGAGCCCAAGATTAGGATATCATCCACATAGATGAGGCAGAAAATTTTCTGTCCAGCAGTAGACTTATAATACAAAGAGCTATCAGTTTGGAACCCAAGAAACCAAAGGAAGTCAAGGCATCAATTAGACAACGATTCCACATTCTAGTATCCTATTTTAGGCCATAAAGAGAGTTTTTTAACATGCAAACATGGTCTGGTTGTGTCGGGTCAACAAAGCCCGGAGGTTAGGACATGTAAACCACCTCATCTAGATGACCACGAAGAAAAGCAATGGAGATATCCAATTGAGTAGCATACCAATGATAAGTCACATCTAGGAGAGGAGCAATCGAATAGTTGCAGGCTTAACAACTGGACTGAACTTACTAATATAATAAACTCTAGGACGTTGATGATAGCCTTTAGCAACAAGCCTTGCTTTGTAGCGATCAAGTGAACCATCCGCCTTCAACTTTGTTTTATAGACCCAAAGCATCCAATGCCATTTTGTGAAGGAGAAGGTGGGACAAGCTTCCAAGTCCTATTTTGAATCAATGCATTATATTCATCAGTCATGGCTCTACGCCAGTTTGAATCTTTAGCAGCATGTGAGTAGCAAGAGGGCTCAATGGAAGGTAAAGTAGTTTCCATTAAGGAAAAAAGTTGTTTAGGTTTCAACGAGCCTATTTTTGCTCGAGTAACCATATGGTGTGCAGGTTTAACTACGGAAGATGAGACACCATGATGACAAGGCAGCATATCAAGAGGAATATCCTGTGAAGAATCAACACACAAAGGGATACCAATAGGAGAGGAACGAGCAACCAATGTAGAGTGTCCATCTGGAGCAGTAACATTGTCCCCAATTTCACCTATAGGTCGTGATGGCGTTGGACACCGCTGTCAGACAAGCCAACAATAAATACTAAATAAATTCTCATTTTAATATTTTTGAAGTCATAGTTGTTCCCCTCAATTAAATAGCAGAATATGACGTTTACCAAATACGTACTAATATCTTTAAAAATTTCCAATACAGTGCAACCCATAATCATCTCAAAACCCGGTGTCACAAGTGCATGAGCATTTACCAGGGAATTAAAATAAAATACAACATCTGTCTAGAATACAAATTAGACAGGAAAATATAATAACTCTGAAGGAGACTCTATTAGCTGCGGATTGTAATATAGAATGCAGCTCACCTATGTCCCCACAATTATTAACCACACCTCTACGCACACAAGGTCGCTATACATATATGTACCTGCACAATAAAATATGCAGCAAGTGCAGTATGAGTACGAAAACAACGTGTACCCAGTAAGTATCAAGCCTAATCTCGAAG
>AWOL01S0006948.1:41964-66661 GCA_000715115.1 Nicotiana otophora | reverse complement strand
GCCGACTATGACACTCACTATGGGTCAATAATATTAAATAATCATGAAAATAGAAATATCTATATCAACGTGATTCACAGAGTTAACAATATTTTTATTGTACCAACAGAGGTAATTAAATTTCTTCAATTCCAATAATTCTCAATATATTAATTAAATTTCTTCAATTCAAATAATTTCTAATCTACTAATTAAATCCTTCAATTTCAATAAAAATTCTAATTTATCAAATAGCTTTACAAGCTGCAATTCAATTTCAATAAATTTTCAATTTATCAAATAGTTTTACAAGCTGCAATTCAATTTCAATAAATTTCCAATTTATCAAATAGATTTACAAGCTGTAATAAACTGTACAAGTATCGTATAATTATTATTATTATTAAGCACGATTTCTGCCGAGGTCGTACGGCCCGATCCAGAGTTTCGTGTACACTGTCGAGGGATGTGCGACACGATCCATAGATGCATCTATCATTCCGAGGCGTTCGGCCCGCTCCACAAGAAAGGAGGACATTTTCTTATGTACCTCCGGAAGGAGAGTATATTCATTATAAGATAAATTCGGGAGGATGAATAATTTCTTTAAACAGTTAATTAATTTAAATTAAAAATTAAGCATATGAAATTTTCATCTTTATTATATTTTCTAACAATTCACAAATTATATATCAAATAATTCAATTAAATAAAGAATACAATTTACACAAGTAATTCATGCTTTGTGTCCTAAACTACCCGGACTTTAGCATTAATAATAGCTACGCACGGACTCTCGTCACCTTGTACGTACGTAGCCCCCACAATTAGCAACCATTATTAATTTAATCACTTATGGGGTAATTTTCCCCTCACAAGATTAGACAAGAGACTTACCTCGCCCCGAAGTTCCATAGCCGGCTCCCAAGCCTTTCAAATAACTCGACCGATGCCCAACGCTCCAAAACTCGCTTTCGCTTTATTAACATTCACAAGCTTTTAATCCTCCTCCGACATTGTAGCACTGAGTAAAATATTCATACGCCACCAACAAATTGATATCTACAATTACAATCTCAATTACAATCAAAATATGACTCAAAAGTATTTATCAATATCCATTTATGGCTCTCAAGTTGGCTACAAGCCTCCAGCTCAAATCGTCTAATAGGTTCACTTACTAGCACATTCAACTCCACTCTTATCATTCAATACCTATTTGAAGTCATCAATGATACTACATTAATTCTCCAACACCGCCAAATTACTATTAATCATCTCTCTTAACCAACATTTCCAAAACATTCAATTTGGTGATTACTTAGTTGAATACTTTCAACTAAGCTAGAATATGATTGCATAGGTTCATTGCATCCTTTAATTTTATTTTTAAGAACACTATTTATCTTTCTCTCATTTTCTCAAGAACACTATTCATGCCATGAACTAGAGTTTATGAAATTAATTATCCAACCATAACAACTTGAAACAACTATTAGAAATACTCTCACCGACTCATAAGAAATAAGCTTGAAGCATTAGTATTACCTTCTTGAAGTTGTTTCTTGAAATTCCAATGTTTGAGAAATTTGGTGTTCTTGAACAACTTGAAAAATTTCTAGGGATTTCAAAGATTGAAGGATGTTAATACTAGTATTAATAGGATGTTATTAACTTAAAATATCTAAAACAAACTCACCTTATATTCTTAAGTAGTCCCCAAGGTCAAATCTACCATGAAAGAACCAATTCCTAGCTCAAGAAAATCCCCGAAAATGGCTGCTACCTGTAACTGCCTTATAAAGGCACAGGTGCTTCAGCGAGTTGTACCTTGCGCTGTGTAGGTTGTACCTCGTATTACAAGTTTTGCCACGCTGGACACCATTTACTAAAACGTCCATAAGTCCTTGTAGAAATATCCAAATGACGAACGGTCGAAATTGTTAGAAACTAAACTCGAAGATCTTTCATTTGATAGGCTGTCTACCATATAAATCCTTATATATATATAGGCATGCTCGTCCAAAATTAGGTTTTTGTGTGTACTTATTTGGAACTTTAGTCTATCATGTAATTTCCAACTTGATTAAGACTTAGGGCTCTCCTTAGACCCTACATCACTTATAATATGACTCGTTCACTTATTAACATACGAACCTGCTGGCCTTAAAATCCTGATTTCGGGGTCGTTTTCTCAAAGTGTTGACCGAAGTCAAATTTGCCCTTTTAAGGCTAACTTAAGGAACCAATTGTTCCGATTTCAACCCAAATACTTTCAAATCCCGAAACCAATCATCCCCGCAAGTCATAAATTATTAAAAACATATTTAGGGAGTTTTATTTAGGGAAACAGGGTTCTAAAAGTCGAAACGACCGGTTGGGTCGTTACAAACATCAGGCAAAGGTGTAAGGCATGTAGATGAGGTTGGTGAAGAATGACTTGACAACTAATGGGTTTGGAGTTCCATTGGTTGATGAAATAGGCACCACAACATCTTGTGAAACAAATGGAAAGTTAGACTCATAAAAAATTACATGGAGGGAAACAAAATTTTTTGATGAGGCTATATCAAAGCATTTGTACCCGTTGTGCAGCTTACTATATCCAGAAATACACAAAGGCTTAGATCGTGGAGAGAGTTTGTCCTTTGTGTAAGGCCGAAGCCATGAAAAGCATAAGCAACCAAAAACATATAAGATAGAGTAATCTGAATTAGTATGAAATAACACACGAAAGGGGCATAGATTATTTAATGTGAAAGTGGGTAATCTATTTATATTATAGACAACAATCTCAAATGCGTTAGTCCAAAACTTAGATGGAACATTGGCATAGTGGAGAAAAGCACGATCAGTCCCAACTATGTGCCTGTGTTTTCTTTAAACTAATCAAAACAATGATTTAAAACATGTATATATACAATATATTCCATATTCCAGAGTACATAAGAGAGTCATCCATTACATTGAATACCGAAAATTTTCAATATCGTCCAGTACCAATCAAATTAAACCGAATAAATCAAAACTGAAAAGAAACTAAAGTATTACTTGTGGTGTTGAATACTGAATTTTTTTAATATCATCAAATAGACCATTTAGTACCAATCAAACTAAAACGAATAAATCGAAACTGAAAAGAAACTAAAGTATTAGTTATGGTGTAAGGTTTAAGCCATGGGTAACAAAGACAACCAAAAACTTTTAGTGTGGTATAGTTAGGAGATTGACCAAATAACTTTTGGTAAGGTGACTAATTATTTAGGATGGGTGTGGGAAGTCGATTAATAAGGTAGACAGCATGATGACAGGCAAAAGACCATAGTTCAGGTGGTAAAGATGCTTCATGAAGAAGAGTTTTGGCCATTTCAATAATATGGCGATGTCGACGTTTAGCTATGGCAACACGTTGTGGTGTGTAGGGAGGTGAAATTAAGTGTTCAATGCCATTTTGCTGAAGATAGGGGTGAAGGCCTATAAACTCACCCCCTCCATCTGTATAAATTGAAGAAATTTTTGTTTTGAAGAAATTTTCTACCAAAGAATGAAATTGTTTAAATATCAACACAACCTCACGTTCATTTTTAAGTGTATACAACCAAGTATATTTGGTGTATTGATTAACAAAAATACAGTAATATAATTTTTTGTCTACTGATAAAACGGGTGATGGTCCCCATAAATCACTAAAAATAATCTGAAGAGGAATATTACTGGATAAAATGAGTCGTTGAAATGGCAAACGATGCGCTTTATTAGAAGAACAAGCATTACAAAATTCAATTTTCTTTTTTTGGTAGAAACAGGTAAAGAAAACTTTTTCAAAAGAAAATTTAAAATCGTAGAATGTGGATGACCCAATCGACAATCCCAGAGATGAAGTGGGGCTTTAATGGAGACAGGGCAGACTGATGGTGGTGTGAGTTGCAGATGCGGCCATTCATAGAGTCCATTTTTATTCCGGCCTTGTACCAGCGGCTTCAGAGTATGCAGGTCCTTCACAACAAAAGTAAAAGGAAAGAATTCAACAGATGTTAGGTTATCTTGGAAAAACTTAGCAACTGAAATCAGATTCTTTTTAATTGATGGAGCACAAAGAGTGTTAGAAAGCTTGAAAGCAGTTTTAAATGCTTGTATTTGAGTTGAACCAGTATGAGTGATGGAAATGGTTTTACCGTCACCCATGTATATTTCCTCGTTTTCTGTATACTCCTCAAGGTTGTGAGGTTCTGCAGTGACATGGTGCGTTGCACTAGAGTCTAGAACCCAGGAGTTTCCAGTTGACTGCATGCCAGAAACAAAGTTAGCTTTAGCTTCAAAGTGATTGTGCGACTTGGAGCGACAAACATCTTCCGTGTGCCCAATCTTTTGGCATAATTGGCATTTGACATATTGCTTAGATTGTCTCAAATTTTGCTGATTATTGGAATGCCATTGTCGAGGCTGAGATGATTTCCATGGCTGATTGTTGAAATGACGGTTGTTCCTGTTGAATTGAGGAGGCGTGTTGGTTTTCTGGGCTACAACTGCTGTAATCATAGAAGATGATTTCTCAAGGTCTTGGTGTTTGAGAAAAAGCTCGTGATTTGTGAGCTTGTGAAATAATTCCTCAAAGCTCAGAAAGGAGTCTCGTGCGCGTATCGCAGCAGATATTTCGCGATACTCAGGGCCAAGGCCACTTAGAATTTTGACAACAAGTTCGTCATCAGTGACAGGTGAACCGGCAACTTTGAGAGCATCAGAGAGAGAGAGCGGACCTCTTGTAAATACTCTGCAATGGATTTCGAGGCCTTCTTGGAGTTTGCAATTGATCTCGCAAGCTAAAGATGCGAGTATGACTCTTGCTGGCGTAAGCCGTGTGAAGAAGTTCCCATGCTTTGTTAGCAGATGAAGCTGTGGCAACAGTTGGAGCAATAGTAGGATCGACGGATGCCATCATTGCTTGTTGGATCAATTGATCCTGGGAGAGCTAGATTTGATACTTGGGATTTGGTACAGTAAGATTATTTTGGATAATAGTAGGTGAAGGTGCAGTTATGGTTCCATCAAGATGTCCCATGAGTTGGTGACCATTTAATAGCATCACACGTTGCGCTTTCCAAGTTGAGAAGTTGAGGTTATCTTGTAGTTTAATAGGTAACTGAGCAACATGATTAAATTGTACCACATGAGTGGTAACAGAGGCTGCAGGATTGTTGTTGGCAGCGGTGGCATCACCATAGTTGATGACTGAAGCCATGGATGCAGGAAGTTTAAAGGGAATGAATTGGATCTAACTCGGTGGAGTTTATTGATGCCCTGATACCATATAAAGTTCAGTTGATAAGGAGGTCAAAGGATGATTGTATTGAATCTGATAACAAGCCTTAAATACATAAATTACAACAAACTAGAACTGAAGTAAAGTTAACTGTCTTCTACAGAAGCTCCTATATAATAGGAACTAATATCTACTCCTAAAGATGCTCCAAATTATGAGGAGAATTATTCAAACTGTACCAATCAGTAACAAGAGATAAATAAGATATTTTCCTATGACTTAGTCAAGATAACCATAAGATAAGATGGTTAATAAAAACTCAGGCGAGTTCACCCCTAATTCGTGCATTCGGTCCCTCCTCTCTCCCTCATCCACGTCATCTGTCCTGTAACGATCCCCTGTCAACGAATATTCCCTTATCCTCTATGCCTCACGCGCTTTTGTTTCTAGAGAACGATTTTGGATGAATGGTAGCCGTAGGATCTGAGAGATTCAAGATCCTAGGCTCCCATTTGTCCGATTTGGTTCACAAAGAAGTGAAGTCGGATTTTTTGTGGATTTTCGGATTGGAAAAGGAATTTCAGGGCNGCATCACCAGAGTTGATGACTGAAGCCATGGATGCAGGAAGTTTAAAGGGAATGAATTGGATCTAACTCGGTGGAGTTTATTGATGCCCTGATACCATATAAAGTTCAGTTGATAAGGAGGTCAAAGGATGATTGTATTGAATCTGATAACAAGCCTTAAATACATAAATTACAACAAACTAGAACTGAAGTAAAGTTAACTGTCTTCTACAGAAGCTCCTATATAATATGAACTAATATCTACTCCTAAAGATGCTCCAAATTATGAGGAGAATTATTCAAACTGTACCAATCAGTAACAAGAGATAAATAAGATATTTTCCTATGACTTAGTCAAGATAACCATAAGATAAGATGGTTAATAAAAACTCAGGCGAGTTCACCCCTAATTCGTGCATTCGGTCCCTCCTCTCTCCCTCATCCACGTCATCTGTCCTGTAACGATCCCCTGTCAACGAATATTCCCTTATCCTCTATGCCTCACGCGCTTTTGTTTCTAGAGAACGATTTTGGATGAATGGTAGCCGTAGGATCTGAGAGATTCAAGATCCTAGGCTCCCATTTGTCCGATTTGGTTCACAAAGAAGTGAAGTCGGATTTTTTGTGGATTTTCGGATTGGAAAAGGAATTTCAGGGCATGATTTGGAGAGGGGGATAGAAGTTTCGAGAAAGAGATATAAAAAGGGGTTTGTTCTTCATTTTGGTAGGGGAATTAATTTTTGACAGAAAACTTTGGGGATGGAAAAAAAGAGAATTAGGATTTTAGTCTTGATTTCCAATCTTTCCCTTCTGGTTTTCTTGTTCGTTCATATATAAACAGAAACAAAAAAAAAATCGATTTTCGGCTTCTCAAACTTGAGAAAATGCCAGTTTCTGATTTTGAGCTTATCTCGTGGAGTTGATTTGAATTCGAGATGGAGTTTGATTGAATACTGTTGGATTTGCGGTGCCGATTCGAAGTCCGTTCATGGTTCGGATCGTGTTTCTGTTGCAGTTTCAAATTTCGGACGTAGATTCGTCTCGCTCGTATAACTGCTGAAATTTCTGTCAATTAAATCTTCTCATTCAGGTTCTTCTTGATTCTCTCTTATCTCATGAATGGTGTGATTAAAGTATAATAAGAGCTGTGGGTTAGAATGGGTTTAAAGGTTAAAAAAATTAGTATAATTGTTGAGAACAAATTTACCGGGATTGAATGGAGTATTGATCTAAGAAGATTTTCTTTTTATCTTTATGTTTGGACATACTCAGACCTTTTGGACTCGTTTGTTGTCGCTGATTTTTGATTCATTTGAGTATTATTCCAGTGTGTACTTCAATTACTTTTGGGTATTTTCTTATCTTTAATGTTCATTTAAGATACGTTGCATTCCATATGCTTGAGAGATAACAAAAATGGATCTTTAAGAAGTCAATTTGAAGTTTGCACAACTATTGACTTGTTTTGGTGTTCGTGGAAATATTGTGTTAATCGGTTTAAATATCACTTCTTATTGTGCACTTGGCATTAGAAACTAAAATGATTTATGGGAATGATTTTTCATGAAAGGATATCTTTATTTCCCTTTTTTGGTGTGACCAATGTTAATTGCTAGAACTATTCATTCATGTCGTTTGTTTCTGTGAATAGCAATTCTGTGTTAGTCTTATACAGCGTAAAACTTTTATCTATATCAATTTGCATCTTGTATGTCATAAGTATGTGAGTTTAGTCATGAATGAGATTGGTATTATCAAGGTTAAATATCTGGCATTTAAAAATGGTTTGAGAAGAATAGTATTTCGGTATTTGTTCTGTTTGGATTTTAGAACAATAGATGGCATTTAGGAGTCGACGGGGTTAAAAATGAATTTTCATATGGCTCTTATCATACCTTTAATCCACCTTTTGTTATTTTGTCTCATGTCGTTATCTTATTAGAATCTTTTACCTGTTAGCCGATCATATTTTATGTATTTCTTTCTTGAGTACCACAAATTTTGTCAATAGATGTGAGTTTGCTCATGAGTGACTATTGGGCTGTGGGAGTGGGGAATGACTAAAGCCCGTTAGCATTTAATAGTTCTCATGTTTTAAGATTGGGCTTGGTCAAATGCATAAAATAAGAAATGAGCATGAAATTAATTTTTATTTTATTTATTTCCTTTAGTGTTATTTATTTTACTTTTATTACATTGTCCGCTAGGAGTATGCTTAGGCCGTCAATATTTGGATAGGCAAACTTTTAGGGTGTTTATGTTTTAGCTTTTTCGAGGTGAGAGGTCGTTCCCTTTAGTTCATATTCAGGGAAATGCCTCATAGGCTTTGTATATATTTTTATCCGGGCTATGTCCTGTAGTATCATGTATTTGGAGGCCGCGACGAACTTCGTGGAAAAGTATAGTATATATTAGTATTTAGAATTTTACTTTTCTTTTCTTTTTCTATTTTCTTTTATTAGGTGGGGACGACTCCGAGCCTCTTTTTGTGATTGCTTTCCTTTTTCTGTGTTTTAACTTCAATTTGAATATTTTAAAAGCCAACTTGATCATGTGCGCAACCGTACTAGTTACGGGACTCAGGAATGCCTAACACCTTCTCCCCGAGTTAAATAAACCCCCTTACCTGAATTCCAAAACCAAATATCAGGTGGCGACTCTGAAAATCTTTTGAACATAAATTTTTGTCACTTTCTAATTAAAAACCCTTGTGAGCTTTACAAATCTTTTTATTTATTTTAAAGGGGTTAATGAGGTGAAAAGAAGAGGTGTGACACCAAGATGGCCTTTCAATGCTATTGTTTGCCTGGCTTCAAGAATTTGTTTCCCCATTTTTTGGTAGAGAAACTAGGGAGATCTTTTTCCTTCAAAATTTTTGTGATAGAAAATATGATTATTTATCATAATAGATAAGTCTAAATTAATGTATGTGACAAGTAGTGTTGTGTTGGCACTTGATGTTGAGTGCCACCGATATTATTTGAGTGGGATAACGTGTGATGTAGAGGATAACGTTCCGCGGCTTATGTGCTATATCTATTCTCTGTTGAAGTGCCAAGTAAAGGCCTTATCTTTTAAAATACTTTGCAGCAAGAGATGTTGAGATGGATGTGTGGGTATAGTAGATTAAATAGAATTAGGAATGAAATTATTTAGAATAAGACGAGTGTGGCCTTTGGGGAGGACAAAATATGGGAAATAAGATTTAGATGGCTCAAACATGTGAAGAGCAGAGGCATTGATGCTCCATTGAGGAGGTGTGAGAGGTTAGACTTGGAGGGCCGTAGGAGAGGTAGAGGTAGACCAAAGAAGTATTGGGGAGAGGTGATTAAGCGAGGCATGACGATGCTCCAGCTTAACCGAAGACATAACCTTGGATAAAAAGGTGTGGAGGTTGAAGACTAAGGTAGAGGATTAGGTAGCCGAACGTTGTTCTTGCTCTTGCCAGTAATGTAATGCATTACCTAGTGTTAGTATTGTAATTTCTTACTCTTAGATTTCTGTTATTATTTGTCGCCTCTTTGGCTTCGTTTTTCTGATTGCAGTACTTATAAATACTAATCTTGTATGTTCATTTCGGTTTTCTGAGTGATTGGCTTGTTGTTGCTTCTTCCTTATATCTTTCTGAGTCGAGAGTCTTTAGGAATAAAATCTGCATAATACTACACTCTGTAAACCTCACTTATAAAATTATAGTTATTGTTGTTGTTGTACTTCAGTCAATCTGTAAAGGATTGTTTGGTGGGAAGGATCAAAGAATACCAAACTCTAGCAGCCAAAAACAAGAGACACGAAACCAGCTCTCAGTTGAGCTAAAATTCACAAATGACCACTTTTCAGCTCCTATAATTATAAAATAACCATTGTATTGATCTAGAGTGTTATATGTGGAATTTAAAACTTTATTATAGTGGCTGTTTTTCAATTGCATGAACTAAAAATGTGACTAATTGGCATTATTACTACTTTGATATCCATGGCCCAACTATAATGTACCATACTTAATGGGAAAAAAAATCAGTATATTATTTTTGGTTATTGCTATGAGAGCGGTTAGATAATGTCATTTTTCCAAATTTTAACCAGTAAGTCCGCTTAGCCCGGTCTCCTTCTTTCTACGACCAATAAGAGAAGCTGATAAAAGATGGACCGTAAATATTTAATGATGTCCAGTAATAGTGATATGAACAAAATCACAGAACCATTCATGCTGGGGTGAATGACATAAATAAGAAATTTTGGTGTCACTATTAATTTTTTGACCCCGGTAACAGAAGTTTGGAGAAAAAGCCCCACCATAATTTTATAGTTCGCTCGTTAAAATTTTTCTAAATCACCATAATTAAAATTTTCAGCATTGTGGGTAAAAATTCTGATAATCGTCATAAGGTTTTGGCTTTTTTACACGCTTGATCCTTTTTTAACTATTATTTTAAAAAAATAGCATCAATTATTATTTATTCTATAAAGAGCACTTTTTTTTAATTATTAGCATATTATAAAAATTAAGCTCAACATTTAATAAGTTAATTGACACACTAATCACAAAAAATACTTTTTTTTGTCCATCTCCATTCTCCCTTTCCAACATTCATCTTCTTCACTCCATTTTTTAAAATCTAATGCACATGTGAATGCCACCTAAATTCAAGATGTATTGATTTATACGTCTTTTATACTTTGTATATTAAGTATCACTTTAATTCAAAATGTATTTATATGTATTTATTGTTGTATATTTATTTGTGAAGTGCCATCTTATTTTAAGATGTATTTTTAATGTATATTTTAAATATATTTTATATATCAAGTGCCATTTTAATTTTGGATGTATTTTTATGTATATTGTTTTTGTATATTTATATGCCATCTTAATTAAATTTAAGATATATTTGTTTATGTATATTTCACATGTCTACGTGTCATCTTAATTGAAGATGTATTTTTATGTATATTTTTTGTATATTTTATATATGTTAATTCAATGTATATTTTTTATATATACATTTTGTATATATTAACATATATTATTATCGAAGTAAGATCTTTATGTTAAGAAAGGAAGAAAGAAGGAAGAGAAAAACTTAAGAAAGATAATTAAAAAGAAAATGAATGGAACAAATTTAGAAAATATATTGGTTTCGGCAGAAAATAAAATTAAGAAGATGAGGAAAAAGAAGAAAAGCTAATAGATAAAGAGAAAAAATGCATGATTTTTTACAAAGAATTATTGACTTTCCATTCAAATTGCTTATGTTTAGGGATTAATAATTAATATTTCTATTTTAATGAAACTGTATGCTATAAATATAAATATTTTTCTGCTACAACTGTAATATTGAGTTTCACGCTAAGAATTTATTATATTTATTTTAAACTGTGACAATTATGTAAAGTTTCCTAATTTTTTATGCTTCAAATTTCTAACAGGTACTTCAAAATTCTGGTAAGCGTGTTTAAATGTGACATTTCAGTAATTTTTTGAATCTTCAAATGTGGATTACTGGAAGTTTATACATGTTCTACGGAAGAACGCTCTAAAGGGTTTTTTCTCTTTTGTTTTGAAATAATTAAATAAACATTACATGATCCGAAGTATCATCATTCCTATATGAAATGATCACATGTTTTTTAAGATTCATATATATGACATTACATTTCAATTTCTCTTAGGACTAAAATCTTAGTTTACGGTATATTTCCTAATTAAAAGAAACGGAATGTAAGGATTCAATTCAAGAAGCCAAAAGAAAATGACATTGTATAACCGTTCTCAAAATAATAGCTAAAATATGTATTTTTTTTATTCTTTATATATATATATATACATTCTGTATGTTATATACAAAAATTATATAAATTTTATACATTTTTCCGGCTATCGAATGTAAATAGTTTTTGACGGGTTAAAAGTGATAATACCCAATATTATTCCGGTCCCAAATTTCTTATCAGTAGTTAATAGTAATTACTTGAGGAGTAATGATCTAATTAACGAATATCAACAACACACCAAACATGATTTACAATAAGAGATGGAACTGGCAACACCACAAAACTAGTAGGAGCTAATTGCCAGAAAAAACAATTACGAACATAATAAGCATAAATTTTTCACATAAAAACGTGAAAGTTAATTTCACCTAGTGAAATATGTAAATGTTTCATATTCGTTCTTGTAAAATTTTATAATGAACAACTGACAAAATGTGGAATCTTCGATAGGATAGAAAATGAGATTTTCAATCTTCACGCAAAGTGTAGTGACTTACAACAAATAAAAAATTATATGATAATGTTGGGTTATTATTAAGTTCGGAGACAACAACCAGTCAATTATATTTCCCTAATTTGGATTTGAGTATTTAATAAGATGTCAATCTTTTCAAATTTTTTTATTTGAATTTAAGTAATGGTTGTGTGTTTGATTGTATATTTATCTAAACCAATGCTAATTTGGAAAAGCACAACTATACCTAAATAGAAGAAACGAACGAATAAACGCAAAGTTAAAAAGAGAAAAATCGAACCGAAAATTGAAACAGAGAAGAATCGAATCAAACGAATATATAGTATTTTATTAAATTTTATAACTTAATGGGATAGCTCAAGGGGAGGCCAGTACAATCTTTGGTTTAGGCTTAATAGTAGATTTTATGATTTTAGTTTTTCTTAGATAATTTTGTATTTTGTAAAAAAAGGAATTAAGTACAAACATTTTTATAAAAAAAGAAAGAAAGAGGGAATATTGCCTATTTTTTAACATTAAAAGTATTTTATAACTTTGAATAAAACTACTCAAATCTTCATATTAATAAATAAAATATTTTACAACAAGATCCAAGATAATGTATTACAAACACATGGCTAATATCTTATTAGCTTAAATTAACTCTTACTAATATAAATAATAATATTATCATATGAAGTTAAAAGCTTTATGTCTTATAAAAAATATATTACTTTAAAAAAACAATAAATTTTATGAGTTTAGTAGTTTGTAGTAATTAAACTACTACACTCTACCATATTTTCATATTTCTTAACCAATTTTCATAAAAAGAGATAAAGCATCCCGTTCACATCCTTAAAAGTGAATCCGGAATCCTATGGTCTTTTTAATATAACAGACTCGTGCGTTGCATTCTCCCTTAGTGCAACACTTACTGTTTGGTGTTAGTGGAGGATCCCGATGGGATTGCACCTGATCTCTCCAAGCAAGAGATGATTGAATACTTTCCAATCCACGCCGGAGGGATTCCCTATGCATTCGATAATGGCTTCAATTTTTAGAGGGTCCGCATACATAGCAGGAATATGAGTTGTGTGAATGAATACAATTGTTCGTGCAAGTGTCTTGATTTACGAATAAGTTGGATATAGATTTGTTCTTTTTCAAAACAATAATTTAAAAATATATTGACGTGCACCAGAATCATTGTTTTATGGGCGATTCAAACTCTCTCTCACAGTAATTCTTTTATTGAGCTGAATGCTCCAGGTTATTGACGTCGTCAACCCTTTACACCGGGGATGCTTATCTATGAGAGTTTCATTCATTCAAATTCTAAGAGAAAATATCATACGTGTAATATTTCAACAATAGAATTCAATTTATGGTCTTTCATTGCTATAATTATTCGTCTTTCTGCAAGATTGTGTTCCTCATCACTTGGTAGAAAAATCGATAATGCTATTGGTCATGTAATTAGGAGTGGGATTAGCTCCAATTAATTATCCTCCGGTAAAACTCAATGCAATATCTGATAAATGCCATGTGTCCTCCAATTTTTTGGTGGCTTGGATGCCTTCTTGTTGCTCATGGTTATTAAAAAGTTAAGAAAATACTTGACCCAAAAAGTACAGTAACGACCGTTACAACCTTTGGCTGCCATCATCCGTCAAACACAATTTTTGTGAAAAATAAAAAATAAAAAAAATAAAGGATCATTTTATTTCTCAACTAGTCATTAAGTTTACGATTTTTCTACAAAATTAAGTAAGCTAATCTTTTACACTTTCAATATTGATTCTAGATTTTATGTGACTAACTTATTTGAGCAACTAATCGTAATTTAAGTGGTTTAAAATAAAAATTAAGTTAACAACCTTTTAAAAAAATCATAAGTGAAATGACTATTTGGGAAGTTAACCTCTGAATTGAAATAAGACAATCTTAGAGGCAGTTGACAACATGCACAATACAGAGCAAACGACTTTAATTTTATTTCACATGCAACCTCAAAATTCGTTTTAATCCCATGTTCTTTAGTTTATAAAGGTAAGGAAATAATAAGATTCTTTTTTTTAATTACATTTAATAGGTGGTCATGTATGTTCTTCTTTGAAACAATGTTAAGCAACCATGGTTGTTGTTTTAGGATCTTAAACGTACTACATCAAGCTTTCTCGAAAGGCCTACTTTTTTCTCTTCCCTTTGTTAAGTCTAAGTTCAAAAACGCTTAAAATAACGTTTAACTGAGAAAATAAATAAAAATATATCTAAATTTTTTTAGAAAAGAAACAAGGAGAAAAAGATGACTTCAATTCCAGATAAAAGATGACATTGTGTTTCAATTTCTCTTGGGACTAAAATCTTCGTTTACGATATATTTCCTAATTAAATGAAAAGGAATGTAAGGCTTCAATTCGGGAAGCCCAAAAATATTTATTCGGATCCCAAATTTCTTTGAAATGTTTAATAGTAATTACTTGAGGACTCATTATCTATCGACACACAAACACATGATTTACAATAAGTAGATGGAGCTGGCAACAACACAAAACTAACATGAGCTATGTGTACGGTCAAAATCGATTCTCAGTCATAAAGACTGGTCGAGACAATGACGTTTCAATCGAAGGGTATCCACACGACAAGCTCGGACGAATTCCGAAGTTGGGGCGTCGAGCTTCGAACTATAAGACCAATCGACGGCAAAACTCAATATCGTTATCAAGCCCATATCCGAATCAGACTACGGGGCAACACCGATCGACACGGGCCCCAAATATCGATGCCCCAAGGCAGAATCGAGCTCGAACCAAGACTGGGGGTTCGATCTAACACCGAGCTCGAGCCAGTGCTAAGCTCGCAGACAAGAGCCACTACAACCGCACCGAGTGAGAGAATCTCGGCGGGAATCAAGGCAGAGACAAACTATCATGGGTCCTCCACTATATGTATTATTTTATTATGTTGTTATAGATAAAGCAGTGACCCTCTACTATAAAAAGGGAGATAGACTTTAATAGACAGGGCTCCGGGAAGAGACATGGAGATTTCATTGTGCTTGTTTTTTTTAACTCATTCAGTCTTCCTGTTCATTATTCCCACTTTATAGAAAAAATACCTGTATTGTCATTTTGTATCAAAGGAATTTGCATACCCTTAGAACCACATCTAAATTTAACGTTATCCGATTTTTCGGGTAAACAGTTTGGCGCCCACCATTGGGCTAAGGGTAACAGTGATCGTTTGATATAAACCTAAAGTACACGCTAGTTTGCAACTTCAAATCAACAATGGCTTCACCTATCGACCACTAAGCCGACCTTCAAGATGAAACCAACAACTTGGCGCCCGGGGCCGAAAGGCCACTCGATGAAGGCGCTAAGGCTCGAATCGAAGCACCCGAAATTCGAGCCGAAGTATCATTGGATGTCAATTCACAAATAGCTCTAGAGGCGAATCAGCATTCCGAACCGGAAAGAAGCATTCAGGGCGGTACTCGATCCGTAGCTCGAGACACCCATAATGAGGAGGAGATCGGAGTTAGCTTACGGATGATCTTCGAGATGTTACAAGCCCAACAAATAGCGATAGCTCAGTTGCAGAGCCAAACTCAGGTGCAAAGCAGGCCAGAGCCCAATCCGCTTCGAGAAGTTACCCACAGAACGGAACCAGCCATAGAGAAGCCAAATGAGCAAGAATCGGGGACTACTCCCGAAATTNTTGCAGAGCCAAACTCAGGTACAAAGCAGGCCGGAGCCCAATCCGCTTCGAGAAGTCACCCACAGAACGGAACCAGCCATAGAGAAGCCAAATGAGCAAGAATCGGGGACTACTCCCGAAATTACTAAATTGCTCGAGGAACTCACAAAACGAGTCGAAGCTAACGATAAAAAAATAGAAACATATAATTCCAGGGTCGACCAGATCTTAGGGGCTCCACCAATGATAAAAGGGCTAGATTCGAAAAAATTCATTCAAAAGCCTTTTCCCTCGAGTGAAGCCCCAAAACTAATCCCCAAAAAATTTTGTATGCCCGAAATACCCAAATATAACGGAACGACCGACCCCAACGAGCACGTCACTTCTTACACGTGTGCCATCAAGGGCAATGATTTGGAAGATAATGAGATCGAATCTGTATTATTAAAAATATTTGGTGAAACCCTGTCAAAGTGGGCAATGATATGGTATCATAATTTACCATCTAACTCCATTGATTCTTTTGCTATGCTTGCAGATTGCTTCGTAAAAGCTCATGCCGGAGCCATAAAGGTCGAAACCAGAAAGTCGGACATGTTCAAGATAATACAAAAGGATAACGAGATGCTAAGGGAGTTCGTAGCTCGTTTTCAAATGGAACGAATGGATCTGCCACCAATCACAAACGATTGGGTTGTTCAAGCTTTCACTCAAGGTCTAAATAAGCGGAGCTCGATGGCTTCGCGGCGGCTGAAGCAAAATCTGATCAAGTACCCAGTTATTGCTTGGACCGATGTGCACAATCGATATCAATCCAAAATAAGAGCCGAAGATGACCAGTTGACATTTAGGTCCATTACGAAAAAGCAAAAGTCTACCAGAGATCGATACCAGCCATATAGTGGAAACGATACTACTGCTAAATATCCGAGGCCTCTTTAAAATCAACCTCGTACACATGGGGGCTTTATCATTGAACGCATCTGTGACGATTATCAAGTTCGGTGCAAAGGAAGTTACTTTGTTATTTCATGACAAACAGTGTCTCAACGGGAAACGTTGTAAGGGCCAAACGGTCAAAATGAACCATGCTTATATCATTGGCCCGAGCCCTGACGCAAAACATGAACCAATGTATAATGACCTGCAAAGAAATCTCTCTTCTTTACCGATATTCTATGTTCAAGATTTACTATGCAAACGGGATCGAGTTCGAATCATTCGCTCGATTGCCAAGCCTACATGCTACTTTTATTTCGAGTTTGAGCAATCACTCACTCGACCATTAAGCCTATGGGTTACTTTGACTATTACGTCTACGGGCTACATTGCATCGAGTTCGAATCATTCGCTCGACTGCCAAGCCTACGGGCTACCTTTATTTCGAGTTCGAGCAATCACTCACTCGACCATTATACCTACGGGCTACATTGCATCGAGTTCGAATCATTCGCTCGATTGCCAAGCCTACGAGCTACCTTTATTTCGAGTTCGAGCAATCACTCACTCGATCATTAAGCCCACGGGCTACTTTGACTATTACGCCTACGGGCTACATTGCATCGAGTTCGTATCATTCGCTCGACTGCCAAGCCTACGGGCTACCTTTATTTCGAGTTCGAGCAATCACTCACTCGACCATTACGCCTACGGGCTACATTGCATCGAGTTCGAATCATTCGCTCGATTGCCAAGCCTACGAGCTACCTTTATTTCGAGTTCGAGCAATCACTCACTCGACCATTACGCCTACGGGCTACATTGCATCGAGTTCGAATCATTCGCTCGATTGCCAAGCCTACGAGCTACCTTTATTTCGAGTTCGAGCAATCACTCACTCGACCATTACGCCTACGGGCTACATTGCATCGAGTTCGAATCATTCGCTCGATTGCCAAGCCTACGAGCTACCTTTATTTCGAGTTCGAGCAATCACTCACTCGACCATTACGCCTACGGGCTACATTGCATCGAGTTCGAATCATTCGCTCGATTGCCAAGCCTACGAGCTACCTTTATTTCGAGTTCGAGCAATCACTCACTCGACCATTACGCCTACGGGCTACATTGCATCGAGTTCGAATCATTCGCTCGATTGCCAAGCCTACGAGCTACCTTTATTTCGAGTTCGAGCAATCACTCACTCGACCATTACGCCTACGGGCTACATTGCATCGAGTTCGAATCATTCGCTCGACTGCCAAGCCTACAGGCTACCTTTATTTCGAGTTCGAGCAATCATTCACTCGACCATCACGCCTACGGTATACATTGCATCGAATTCGAATCATTCGCTCGATTGTCAAGCATACATGCTACCTTAGACTCGATCCAATTACAATATCAAGTCAAGACCAACATAAGGGTACATTGTTTATTTGTCGCTCCCTCCGTTTCAATTTAGATGAGGTAGTGTCAAAATGATTCGGCACGAAATTTAAAAAAAAAAGACTTTTGAAACGTGTGCTCTTAAAAGTTTAAAGGGTAAAAACTTTGTGGAGCCATGATATTTGTGTGATTATAAAAACTTCTCATTAACGGTAAAAATGAGTAAAATAAAGAGTTTAAAGTTGAATTATTTCAAATTTAGAAATGTATCATTTATTTTGAAACAAACTAAAAAGAAAAATACCTCATCTAATTTGAAACGGAGTAAGTATTTTTATCTTGTTAAAAATAACGAAGAATTATGTAGATATTTCTGCAACTCTGAGTTAATCCCCAAGATATTCCTACTGTTAATAAGCGGCAGTTGAGGAGCTTGGGTCGTCAGGGTTATTTTGGGAAGACTGGAATTGCTATTTGGGAAAACCTGCAACTATTTTAGCCTAACACACGTGGTAATCTGTGGTTTCCACAGTTCTCACGCGTAAAAATCGCCGCTGCACTGCTTAGCCTATCTCAGTGTTCATAGCTGGGAAGTAAATCTCCTTTTAATCTATCTCCAGGTCGTCTGCTTTTTCCTTGCTCTTTCTCTTGCACTTCGGTGGATTATTGCGGTAATTATCCTTCTTTCTTATCTTCTGCTTTTTTTCATATTTCATAGGATACTAGGATCTAACATTCTACTGCTGAAACCATTAAAACCAACGCTTAATGGATTAAAACACATCAAAAAATCAAAAAGTGAAATATTAAGTGGTAACTGACCTCGCTGACTTTTCTATTCTCTGGTATCAAAATTGACTGTAAAACCTAGCTATGTAGCAAGAGGAAACACAGGTTGCTCTCCGTCAACGTGTGTGCGCTAACCTGTAATAGGTGACATTCAATGAACTTTCTTAATCAGAAGTCTGTTATTTTTATCGCACCATTCTCTTGGACTTTTGGGTAACTATTTAATTTTGTCATTGAAGCTTGAGTTTTTCCCTCTAACTTCATTTTGCGTGCAAGATTTTACTGAAGAAGAATTGGGTAAAAGTCCTTAGGTAAAACTATTGTGCTATAGGTGTTTGATAAATTTCTTTAAGAGATCAATTAATTTTTCATTACTGGTTTGCTCTCCATTAAAATATAAACATATTGTAATTTGGCATGCGACAAAACTGGTGGTTCTCAAATTTTTATTCATATAAGTTGCAAAAACAAGTGAAAGCTTTTTTGGATTAATTGCAATAGACACACAGGAATTTTCGGAAGTTAGAACCTGCCAGTCCAAATGCAAAGTACCATTATTCAACGAATCATGCAAAAGTCCCTCTTCATCGTGATGTGGTCAATTTGATTATGTAATTAGCTAGGTCTTCACTGAAGTTCCAATTTGAGAATTGCGTGCATCTTCCTTTGAAAATTCCTTGGTAGATGAAGTAATAGAGAACTACTAAAAAGAAAAATTGAAAATTTCATCTCCTACATAGAGGAAATGTGTAATTCTAGATGATACCTTCTTGGTTACAGTAAGTTGGCATCACTGCTACATCGTGTAATTTGGCACGAAAAAGTTGAATATATGTATAAGTTTGATTTTGGCATGTTAAAAATGCATTGTAACTTTTGTTTTTTGATAAGAGGAAACCTGCCGTCGCTACACTTGGTGCGCACTGGGTAAACTTCCCTCTGTGTAATAGCCTACAAACCACACAGGGAGGTAAACCGCACTAGGCAAGCCATGTGCGACATACTCAACCCAGAAGACATTGAGGGGGATTCGATCCCTCCAAACCAACTGGGCAACCCGGAAGGTTTTTAAAAATGCATTGTAACTGTGGCGGCATTGATCTTTTCCATTTGTTTTTGTCCCCTAGAAATAGAAAGTCAAATTAGATATAATTGGCAAAACGACAAATCATTAAAGAGATGTAGGAAATTCCATAGTCCTGGATGATATGAATCATGGTGTTCAAATAAAAATATTGTGACAAATTGTTCCATCCAAAGAGCCATGTTGCGTGTTTCATTTAAGTTTAGTATGAACATAAGTTGAAGGGACAAGATGCGTTGGTATTGATCATCAGTGGGTGTAAATTGCAAAATGATGTCCTATTTAGACCAACTAAAATGGATTGACTCTGAAAGAAAATATAATAAACACATTGAAACTAACATAGTGCAATCGACTTAGGATGTTGAACCTTGTGGGACGAAAGAATATGAATAATTCTGGAAGTTATCTGTTAAACTCTACTAAAATCTGTAGTGGTTTTAAGCCAAGCTTTAAGTTAAAGTGAATATACTGAAGAGTGTGGAATGAAAATCATAAGAAATTTGAATTTAGATATAAATATTATGTGATTTTTTTATATTATCAATAAAACACTACATAATTTTCTAGAAATGCTTTTTACTTATTCAGACGTTACTTTTTACAAGATAACGTAATTAAAGAGTTTCATGTAAAAACTCGATTATCTTGTATTGTACTCTATGTTTTTTTTTTTCATGTCTCTCTTTGTTGCACAACTTTTTTTTTATAGATATATATTGTCTCTTCTTAATCCCAAGTGTCGATCTGTGCTTATGTGAATTCGGTGAATGTTTACTTCAGTTAAGGTTTAATTCAATTAGATCTGGTTTACTTTGCTTACAATCTCCTTTGTGGCAATCTGTATATTGGTATGTTAGTTGATAGACTTTCATCTTTTTTAAAATTTTAAGTTTTGTAGGAAGACCGTAATAGATTCAAGTGCACCAGTTCAGGAGAAGGCTCTTGATGCTTTCATTTTATGCACACATGCTACCTTCTACTTTCGCCAATTCTGATGATTTACACACATGTGCTAATACTTATTTTACTTTTGCGTTATCTAGATCAGCTTGTCGTCTCAGATATAAAGACAAAAACATTCTGCTTTCTAAGAGCACATGCAAAAACATTCTGCTTCCTAAGAGCACAAAAACTATCAGGGACCTAATCCAGCTTGTAGAATTGCAGCAGCAAGAAGAATTACATATTAATTTAGATACTTGCACAATATACTTTTGATTTGTTTAATTTCAATTTGACTTTTGATGCAACTTAAAAGTTAATCAGTTAGTGTTCTTAGTTTTGCAACAGTTTGAATCACATTGTATGATATTTGTTCACATTTGTTTCACGGTCAGTGAAGAGAAGTTCTTTACGTTAAATCAAAAACTAATAAGGTCTTGGGCTCGGGCTCAACCCGACCTACCTCCAACTAATTCTCCTATATAAAAAGCACAGTAGGAACAGCTGGCGCAGCCTGCTCTTCGTCGACATGCCAGCTTAAGCCAAAATAGTTTCACTCCTGCTTTTCAACATTATTACATTAACTGCCATCACATAATTTTGTAAATAAAATAAATATTTTAGGTATTTTCAAAGCCTACTTTTGACCTCTCACCGCTACTTTAGCTAAAGTGACAGGTTTTACATCTTGGGCTGACTCATTCTAGCTACAACCCAACACGTAGATTACTTTTGACAGCTGCAAGATAATTTCATATGGTACAGAAAATTATACACCTACAGATACTCTCCTCTCCAGAACTTTGTTTTTGGATTACCTTAGCTCTGTGAACTTCGGACTTAAGTTGTCGTGTCTACTTGATTGAAAGATCTTTTGGTATTTTGCTTGGTTTTCCTATTGGCTTTCTCTGAAGAACACTGCGTTTGTTTGCTAATCAGGGGTTATGGCGACTGCTGCTTGAGAAGTTCTATTTCGAATTTTCTACTTATTTCCAGGTAATTATTATATAAGATAATTTTCTTTTACGGATGGTGTTTTGTGTGTTACTGTGATTTTTGGCCGAGGTTACCAAATCAAAAAAAAGCTACAGTGATTTCTCATGTAAGAGTAAAAGTTTTTTTTGTAAATCAGCTAATCCCCTATTAATTCATAGTATTCTGATTCTTTTTTGTTCTTTAAAATTAATAGATCCAATTACAGTAATCATCCATGTTGAGTTAATGGTTTTGATAATTTCTTGACTTCTTGATTTAATTGTAACACCCCGGAAAAATAATTTAAGTGGTTTAAGACCATTACGAAAATTGACGGGTGCTAATTATATCAATTCGAGTATGAACAAGACTGATAATTTGAATGATATCAGTTGATCATGATAATATATGTATGATGTGCATTAAGAATGATTTATGGTCTAAGAAGATCCCTAAGGCTAAGTCAAGTTGAAAATTATATGATGGGATAAAGTTTCAAATGAGTTCGCACAAGACCTAACTTCCAACAAGCATAACTCTCAAGATATAAAGAGTTATATGGTGTAGAGCTTATCGAATTAAAGCCCTTTGAGTCTAGTTTCCAACGCATCAAACCGTTCGTCATTTGGATAAGTATACAGAAAGTTATGTCCATTTTACTGGACCTGTGTCATATGCACGCCCAGGTGCGCGGCTGCGCAAGTAGGATCCCATTAAATAACCCCAAGGATGGGTAGAGAGAGGGGCTAAGTCATTTCTTCGATACTAGGGCTTTCTCTCCATCACCCATCCGGCCAAGGCTTCCAATACACATCTAAGGTGAGTTTTTAAGTGTGTTTTTATGACGATTCCACTTCTCGATCACTAATTACAACAAGGTTTTGTATTGGATTCCATAGAATTTCTTCAAAATCTCAAGAACACCCCAAAAGTTGACTTTCAAGATTTGGTCTTCAAGAGGTAATCTTTCACTCTTAAACCTATAATCATGGATTGTTAGTGAATATATGAGCAGGAAATAAGCATTTGCACTTATTGGATGGTGCTTGGAAGCCATAAATGCTTCAATTAGATTATTGGGTGTTGTAGATATTTTTGTAATGAATTAATTAGTAACAATTGGGTGGATGTAAGTTCATTGATGATTATAACGATGCTAAGAAAGTAGTTATTGGACAAAGGATGTTGTATTATATCTTGTTGGTGGGAATGAGGGATTGTTGGATGAAGAAACACCATTAGTAGAGGTAGTAAAATATTATGTACTCTAGGTTTTTGATAAAATGCCTAAATGACAAAAAATTTGGAAATTTGTTTACTAATATTGGTCCAATTGAATTATGTTGATGTAGATTGAAGTTGTAAGAGTAGTGGGAGGTTTTAATACCACTAAAGAGCTGAATTAAGAAAGCTCGATTTGTGGCGATCTTATTTTTAAGGGATTTTCAAGGAAATCATCGAGATTTGAGCCGTCCGGAGGTGGCTTCGCTCATGAAGATCATTTAAAGACTCGGTTTAGTTTCGCCGAGGTAAGTATCTTGCCTAACCTTGAGTGGGAGAATTACCCCTTAGGCATTGAGTCTTATGTAGAAATTGCGTAATTGAAAACTATGTACGCGAGGTGATGAGTACGTACTTGGTTTATATGTGCAAATTATATCGGTTGAAATTCGTAGACGTCCTTATGTATTAAATTTGAAAATTGTTGGAACTTAGTAAATCCTTGATTTGTCACGCCTAATCCTTGTTTATTGAATTTGTTTTTATATGATGATTTGGTGTGATTGCCACCTTGATGTTCATGTGAATCCCGTATTTTTTTGTTGAGTTGATATTTTCTGTAGATAAATTCATTATGGATTATTCGTTTCAAATAATTTATTAAAAAATTTTAAAATGAGGCATTAATCTATTTGTCAAAATTTTGGATTAAAGAAGGTGTTGTTCCTTGATGAATTACTTTCCAATTCATGTTGTTGAAATTGGTATTGAGTTATAAAGGCCGTAAATCATACCGAGGCAAAGTGTTAAATTGTGAAATATTATTTAGTTGAGTTGTTCACTCCCGAATATTTTGTTAAGATTTTGTGTGCATATTATGGTCGAGCCATGGGCTTCTTATTGTGAAAAATAACGTAGTGTTGATTTCTATGATAAGTTATAATATTTGAGCACTTGATGTGAAATTTTTGATATGTTGTAATATTTGAGCACTTGATGTGAAATTTTTGATATGTTGTAATATTTGAGCACTTGATGTGGAATTTGTGATATGTTGTAATATTTGAGCACTTGAGGTGCAACTTGTGATATGTTTTGATATTTGAGCACTTGAGGTGCAACTTGTGGCATGTTTTGATATTTGAGCACTTGACGTGCAATTTATAATATGTTTTGATATTTGAGCACTTGATGTGCAATTTATAATATGTTGTGATATTTGAGCACTTGAGGTGCAAGTTGTGTTGTGCTGGGGTAATCAGGCACTTGAGGTGCGAATTGTGATATATTGTGATATTGATATGCATGCGGTTGTATAAGGTCGGGTGTTGAAACGCATGCGGTGAGATAAGGGGGGTTTGATACGCGTGGCTAGTAGGGGGAACTACTAGAAGCCATGCAATGTGATAAGAATGGCTAAAACGCGGGATGCTATTTCGGGAAAAATGATTTTTAAAGAATAATATGTGAAGGCTCCCGCGGTGATATAAGGAAAGATTGTGAATTTATTTATGATTTGGGACTACGAGGCGGTACCTCGAAAGTGCCCTTTTGTTGATATTCCTCTATGGCTGCACTTGCCTTTGGTTATTTTATTTTTCCGTCATTTGTAAAT
>AWOL01S0006948.1:25241-41588 GCA_000715115.1 Nicotiana otophora | reverse complement strand
TAATATTTGAGCACTTGATGTGAAATTTTTGATATGTTGTAATATTTGAGCACTTGATGTGAAATTTTTGATATGTTGTAATATTTGAGCACTTGATGTGGAATTTGTGATATGTTGTAATATTTGAGCACTTGAGGTGCAACTTGTGATATGTTTTGATATTTGAGCACTTGAGGTGCAACTTGTGGCATGTTTTGATATTTGAGCACTTGACGTGCAATTTATAATATGTTTTGATATTTGAGCACTTGATGTGCAATTTATAATATGTTGTGATATTTGAGCACTTGAGGTGCAAGTTGTGTTGTGCTGGGGTAATCAGGCACTTGAGGTGCGAATTGTGATATATTGTGATATTGATATGCATGCGGTTGTATAAGGTCGGGTGTTGAAACGCATGCGGTGAGATAAGGGGGGTTTGATACGCGTGGCTAGTAGGGGGAACTACTAGAAGCCATGCAATGTGATAAGAATGGCTAAAACGCGGGATGCTATTTCGGGAAAAATGATTTTTAAAGAATAATATGTGAAGGCTCCCGCGGTGATATAAGGAAAGATTGTGAATTTATTTATGATTTGGGACTACGAGGCGGTACCTCGAAAGTGCCCTTTTGTTGATATTCCTCTATGGCTGCACTTGCCTTTGGTTATTTTATTTTTCCGTCATTTGTAAATTCTTGTGTTTTTCGTGATGTATTATTTGACTTAATATTAAGTGTTTTGTATTTCTTGATGTATTGTGTTGACTTTGGCTTTTTCGTACGAGACTTTGAGGATTTGTATTTTTGGGTTGTACTTGTTTTTGATGATTGAGTTGTTTTAAATAAAAGAAAATTTCTAGTATGTTTTAATTTAATAAATTTTATATCCAAATCAGTAGCTTATCTGATGCTTTATTTTAATGGAAATGTCATTTTTCTTCACTCAAACGATTTCTAAAATAAACTTATCTTTTTGTTGATTTTTTACTTGATTTAAAAATTTTAACCTTACTTTATTGAAAATAAATTGATCTCGCGGATCTTATATACATTGATATTTTGGTACGTGAGTTGTCCGTGCAGTTATGAAAATAATATGGGCATGAGGTGCCGGGGAAAATATGATGATTTTTTTATTGACACGTGAGTTGTCCGTGTGGTTTTGATAGAAATATGGGCGCGGGGTATCGTGAAAAATATGAAAGTGGGCTGTGATCCGTAATTTTTATGATTGTGACATGAGGTGTCACATGGTGACTTTTACTTAAAAATATATTTATTTGAAAGAAGTATATTCGAAAGATATTTATTCAAAAGAAGTATATTCAAAAGATATTTATCTTAAAGAATAATATATGAAGGATCTATATTTGAAGGATTTGATTTATTGATTGTACTTGTGTTCCCTATTCGTCTGAGTAATAATATGATGTTCTTGTTGCCTTGTTATTATATTACTGATTGAGTTTGTTGTTATCATTGCTAGTTGTTTTCCAGTATCATTGTATACTGCTATATAGTACAGGTTATTTGACTAGTAAGTGTTTTGACTGTACCTCGTCACTACTCCACCGAGGTTAGTCTTGATAATTACTGGGTACCGACTGTGGTGTACTCATACTACACTTCTGCATATGTTTGTGCAGAGCCAGGTATTGGAGATACCAGACGCGGGCAGAGTTAGTGTGTTGATCGCAAGGATTCAAGGTAGAGCTGCTTGGTCGTCGCAGTCCCTTGGAGTCTTTTCATTTTATTATACTGTCAATTCTTATTCGAACAATTTGTATATTTGATCTTTAAGATCATTGCATATATTCAGTTAGAGTTCGTGACTCAGTATTATCAGTCTCGGGAGGTCGTTTGTAAATATTTTCGTCGTTGGTTTTGATACATGTATTGAATTAAAAAAAAATTTGGCTTGAATTGTAATTATAATCGGCTTACTTAGTCTCATAGATTAAGTGCCATCACGACGTCTGTGGTGGAATTTTGAGTCGTGACATTAATCCATTTAAAGAGTATGTATTTATATAAGGGAAAAACCTGCTGGAAGAAGGAATCTGCTAACCCAACTTGCTCTTTACTCCTGGTAGTTTCAAACGATTGAAGAGTACAAGAAAGCTGTGCTCTGGAATGACATAAAGAAAGCCAAGGTCTGCACCTTTCATGTGCGGCCCCACTCCCTAAGGAAAATTAACAAACACATGAATAGAAAGAAACAAGGACCTCTCCCCTACATCTTTTTTATATATTATGTGTCATCTCTCAAAAGAGCGGCAAATTAAGAGAGCATCAACAAAACACAAAGGAAGGAACGAGCACTTAGGCAATGGAACGGTCAAAATCGAGTTTGCCCTTCGTGTGACTAATCAGGATTGGAGCATGATGGATCGAGGTTCGTCATTATAATATCGAGTTGTGATGTGAAGTTGGAAGGTCGGGCTCGAGATCCAGAGACTGATAGTATCGAGATCGAGTCAAGGTCGAGCTCGAGACCCAGAGACCGATCAATACCGAGATCGAGTCAAAATCGAGCTCGAGACCCCGGTACCGATCAATACCGAGACCGGCCAAGATCGAGACCGAGCCAAGGAACAAAAAGCCGTTATAACCGCATTTGGGGAGAGAATCTCGGCAGAAATCGCGGCTTGAATCAAGGAAAAACTTATTAATTTATCTATCATGGGATCTCCACTATGTATTTTTAATTATATCCAAAGTAGGATTCCCCCACTATATTAAGAGTGGTTATCATCAGTACAAAGGACATTCATTCATTCACACATTTAGATTTTATTGAGATTTACATAACATCTAGCAAATATTATCCTTTTTTGGGCTTTAATATTGATTCATTATGTTCACTTATCAATCACTCTCTATTCAATTTGGGTTTGTATTCATTCTTTTTATAGTTAAAATTCGATATATATTTACTTATTTTTCTAATTTATATCAAGTTATACCACGTATCCGTAGAACTACGTATAAATTCAACTCCATCCGTTTTTGGGTAAACAGTTTGGAGCCCACCGTGGGGCTAAGGATAATAGTGGTTATTTGGTATGAATATCTGTAAAACACACTATTTTATGAATGCTCTTGGAAGTGTCTTTGATTTCAGGTTAAAAACGATGAACTCTCAATTAATGGCCCTACCTATCGACAACAAAGTTGACCTTCAAGATGAGAATAACAACCTGACGCCCGGGGATGAAAGGCCACTCATTGACCCCGTTGGAAATCGGCCCGTAGATCCAATTGACGTTAATTCGCATATGGCCATTGAGGCGAACCAATGTTCCGACCCCGAAAACAACATTCATGCTAGAACTCGTTCTACAGTTCGAAGCACCTAAAATGTTGGAGAAGATGGGATCAACATGCGTATGATTTTCGAAATGTTGCAAGCTCAACTGGTAGCGATAGCTCAGCTGCAGAGCCATACATAGGCACCGAGCAGGCCCGGGCCCGGTCCACCCCGAGAAGTCACTCACAATACGGGGCCAACTGTAGTAAGATCAAATAAACAAGAATCAGGGACTAATCCCGGAATTATTAGGATGCTCGAGGAACTGACAAAACGAATTGAGTCAGGAGAAAAGAGGATTGAAGCAAATGACAAAAAGGTAGAAACTTATAACTTTAGGGTTGATCAGATCCCGGGAGCACCACCGATATTGAAGGGCTCGGATTCCAAAACATTCGTACAAAAGCCTTAACCCTCGAGCACAACTCCCAAACCGATCCCCAAGAAGTTCTGCATGCCCGAAATTCCTAAATATAATGGGACGACTGACCCCAACAAACATGTAACCTCTTACATATGTGCCATTAAAGGGAACGATCTAGAAGACGACGAGATCGAATCCGTATATTAAAGAAGTTCGGGGAAACCCTGTCAAAGGGGGCAATGATATGGTATCATAATTTACCGCCTAACTCTATCGATTCTTTTGCTATGCTTGCAGATTATTTCATAAAAGCACATGACGGAGCCATAAAGGTCGAGACAAGGAAGTCATACATTTTCAAAGTAAGGCAAAAAGATAACGATATGCTAAGAGAGTTCGTATCTCGTTTCCAAATGGAACAGATGGATCTACCACTGGTCACAGACGATTGGGCCGTTCAAGCTTTCACCCAAGGACTGAACGAACGAAGCTCGATGGCTTCATGACTGTTGAAGCAGAACTTGATCGAGTACCCGGCTGTTACCTGGGCCGATGTACACAATCGATATCAATCGAAGATTAGAGTCGAAGACGACCATTTGGGTTCCGGGTCCGTCATTAAAAGGGATATCGACCGAGAACCAAGGTCGAACAGACCAATACCGTCCGTATAAGGGAGATCGTAGGGGTAGCAAACCAGAACGTAATCCCTTACGAGGTGAAAGGAGAAGTGATCGAGTCCAAGGGTCTCGGGGGCTGATGAACAAGAATGGGTTCGACAGGCATACCAGACCTAAGAAAGCACCGCGATTATCAGAATATAACTTCAACATTGATGCATCTGCCATCGTGTCGGCCATCAGACGCATCAAAGAAACTATATGGCCTCGACCTCTGCAGTATGATCTATCCCAGAGAAATACCAATCAAATGTGCAAGTATCATAGCACCCATGGAAACAGAACGGAAGATTGCAGGCAATTGAGAGATGAGGTATACCGGTTATTCAATGAAAGGCACATTCGAGAGTTTTTAAGTGACCGGGCCAAAAACCATTTCAAAAACAGAGATTTCAATAGACAAAATGAACAAGAAGAGCCATAATACATCATCTACATGATCATCGGAGGGATCGATGTCCCTAGGGGTCGGTGCTTAAACGCACTAAGATGTCGATTATAAGAGAAAAGCGACCTCAAACTCAGGATTACATACCTAAATGAACCTTGTCCTTTAGTGACAAAGACGCGGAAGGAATCATGTAGCCCCATAATGATGCACTGGTAATATCTGTACTTATGAATAAAACTCAAGTTAAGCGTGTGTTAATTGATCCAGGTAGTTCGGCCAACATCATTCGGTCAAGGGTCGTAGATCAACTCGGTCTGCAGGACCAGGTCATGCACGCAACCCTGGTACTAAACGGATTCAATATGGCTTGTGAAACAACTAAGGGCGATATAATTTTGCTAATAAACGTGGTCGAGACCATCCAAGAAATGAAGTTTCACGTGATCGAGGGCGCTATGAGATATAACGCCTTGTTCGGGAGGCCATGGATCCACAACATGAGAGCAGTAACCTCGACCATTCACCAGGTTCTAAAATTCGCAACACTAGAGGGAATCAAAACGTTCTACGGGGAGCAACCGACCGCAAAGATAATGTTTGCCGTCGATGAAGTGATTCTGATATCATCACTATCATCAACAAATGGATTAGTTTCAAAGGAGAAACAAGACACCAAATAGCAATCACAAACGTCGGCCTCGACCCAACTAGAGAAGCAGAAGACTGACGAAGATGATGATTATGGGATCCCTCGATCCTTCATGGTCCCCGATGATTCCGACGCTACCAAATCAACGGTCGAAGAACTGGAGCAAATCACGCTAATAGAAAGTCTTCCTGAGCGAAAGGTATACCTGGGCACAAGGTTAATTCCCGAGCTCAGGAAAAAGCTTATTCAATTTCTTATAGCTAACATGGACTGTTTCGCTTGGTCCCATCTTGACATGACATGGATCCCACCGGAAATAACCACTCATAGACTAAGCTTGGATCTGAAGTTCCGTCCGGTAAAGCAAAAAAGAAGGCCCTAGTCCGAGGTCAAACATGCCTTCATCAAGGATGAGGTAACTAAACTTCTTAAAATAGGATCCGTTCAAGAAGTAAAATACTCCGAATGGCTAGCAAATGTGGTGTTAGTCCCTAATAAAGGAAATAAAGTTAGAATGTGTATAGATTATAAAGACCTGAATAAAGCACGTCCTAAGGATTCTTTCCTTTTGCCTAATATCGATTGTATGATCGATACCACGGCCGGCCACGAGACTCTCAGTTTTCTCGATGCCTACTCCGAGTTCAATCAGATATAGATGAACCCGGAGGACCTGGAAAAAACCTCGTTTATCACTAAGTACGGTACCTAATGTTATAACGTAATGCCGTTCGGTCTAAATATTACTGGTGCAACTTATCAACGCCTAGTAAATCGAATGTTCGAAAAACAAATAGGAAAATAAATGGAAGTTTATATTGATAACATGTTAGGTAAGTCCCTGCGAGCAGAGGACCATTTAAAGCATTTGTAGGAAACTTTCAATATACTGAGGGAGTACAATATGAAGCTCAACCCCGAAAAATGTGCATTCGGGGGTTGGCTCGGGCAAGTTTCTTGGTTTCATGGTGTCAAATCGGGGAATCGAGATCAACCCCGATAAAATCAAAGCTATCGAAGATATCATGGTAGTGGATAATGTAAAGGTCGTGCAGAGGCTAACGAGACGGATAGCCACCTTAGGACGATTCATTTCGAGATCCTCAAATAGGAGCCACCAATGTATCTCACTACTTAAGAAGAAGAGCAACTTTGCATGGACTCCGGAATGCCAGCAGGGTTTGGAAGAACTAAAGTGGTATTTATCGAGCCCGCAGCTGCTTCATACCCCAAAAGTGGACGAACAACTTTACCTGTACTTAGTTGTCTCAGAGATAGTGGTAAGTGGAGTCCTGGTTCTAGAAGAACGAGGTACGCAATTCCCTATTTATTATGTCAGTCGGACTTTAGGCGAGGCCGAAACTAGATATCCATACTTAGAAAAATTAGTGCTTGCTTTAATAAGCGCCTCTAGGAAACTAAAACCATATTTCTAGTGTCATCCGATATATGTTGTAACAACTTATCCTCTTCGAAATATTTTGCACAAACCCGAGCTTTTGGGTCGATTGGCCAAATGGGCCATAGAAATCAGCGGGTACAATATTGAGTATCGACCCCGAACCGCCATCAAAACTCAAATCTTGGCAGACTTCGTGGCTAACTTTACGCCGGCCTTCGTACCCGAGTTTGAAAAAGAACTACTAATAAAATCGGGTACCTCTTCGGGAGTCTGGACCCTCTTTACGGATGGTTCCTCGAACGCGAAGGGGTCCGGACTAGGCATCGTAGTGAAATCACCCACAGGTAATGTAGTTAGACAGTCTATCAGAACTACAAAATTGACTATCAATGAGGCCGAGTATGAGGCCATGATTGCAAGTCGCTAACTAGCTAGAAGCTTGGGAGCGGAAGTCATAGAGGCTAAGTGTGATTCCCTCCTCGTGGTAAACCAAGTTAACGTGACTTTCGAAGTCCGAGAAGATCGAATGCAGAGGTGCTTGGATAAACTACAGGTGACTCTACATCGATTTAAGGAATGGACCTTGCAACATGTACCCTGAGAACAGAACAACGAGGCCGACGCTCTTGCAAACTTAGGTTTATCGATCGAAGATGACGAACTTAACTCGGGGACTATCGTACAACTCATGAGATCGGTAATCGAAGAAGGTCACGCTGAGATAAACTCCACAAGTTTAACCTGGGATTGGAGAAACAAATACATAAAGTACTTCAAGAATGGGAAGCTTCTATCAGATCCAAAGGAATCGAGAGCTCTGTGCACAAAGGCAGCACAGTTCATCTTGTCCGAAGACGGAAAGCTGTATAGAAGGACGTTCGATGGACCATTAGCAATATGTTTGGGACCGGGAGATACCGATTACATCCTACGGGAAATTCACGAGGGCACTTGTGGAAATCATTCCGATGCTGATTTGCTGGTCTACAAAGTAATCGGAGCAGGGTATTATTGGACCGATATAGGTAAGGATGCAAGGGAGTTCGTTCGAAAATGTGACAAATTCCAAAGACATGCGCCATGATTCATCAACCCGGGGAACTACTCCACTCAGTCCTATCTCCATGGCCTTTCAGGAATTGGGGAATGGACATTGTTGGCCCCCTCCTATCGGCCCCAAGTAAGGCTCAGTTTATTTTGTTTATAACTGATTATTTTTCTAAATGGGTTGAAGTACAGGCTTTCGAGAAAGTGAGAGAAAAAGAAGTGATAGACTTCATTTAGGACCACATCATATGTTTATTTGGGATGCCATCCAAGATTGTATGTGATATTGAAAAATAATTCATCGGCAGCAAAGTAACTAAATTTCTCGAGGATCACAAGATCAAAAGGACCCTATCAACACCTTATCATCCCAGCGGGAACAGACAAGCCGAATCGACCTACAAAACCATCATCCAAAATCTTAAGAAGAGATTAACCGACGCCAAAGGAAAATGGAGAGAAATACTACCCGAGGTCCTATGGGCATACCGCACAACATCGAAATCCACTACCGGAGCAACATCATTCTCGTTGGTTTATGGCGCCGAAGCTATGATCCCGGTCAAGGTCGGAGAACCTAGCACCAAGTTTTGATATGTAACAGAGGAGTCGAATAATGAGACCATGAATACGAGCCTAGAATTGTTGGACGAACGATGAGAATCCGCTCTCGTCCGATTGGCCGCCCAAAAACAGCGGATCGAAAGGTACTACAATCGAAGAACCAATCTTCTACATTTTAAAACCGGGGACTTGGTGCTAAGAAAGCTCACCCTCAAAACCCAAAATACGAATGAAGGGCTCAAAATCGTCGGAAAAGGATCCTACAAGCTCAGTATGATAAATGGCAGACAACTACCGAGCAATTGGAACATCACACCTAAAACAATACTACTGCTAAGGTACGACCCTCCCATGTTCATTTGTATTTCGAAACTAACCCTTGAAGGTGTTCGACCAGAAACAGGGATAGATTCTTCAACTCGAAGCCTTTAGGTCTGAAAGCACACGTTGCACTCTTTTTCCCTTAGACCGGTTTTTATCCCTAATAGGTTTTCCGACGAGGTTTTTAATGAGGCAACCATTGATCGTGCTAACTTAAGAATAATTCAACAGTACTCGAGGCCTCTTTACAATCAACCTCGAATACTGGGGGGCATTGCCCTCGAATATATCAAGTTCGATGCAAGGAAGTTACTTCATGGCAACAAGGTCTTGATAGGAAAAATTTATAAGGGCCAAATGGTCAAATGAACCATGCCCGCGTAGTTTGCTCGAGACCTGGCACAATACATGTATGCATGTATAATGCCTTATATAGAGAAATTTCTTCTTTACTGATATATCATACCTCAAAAAGTTTCTTCTACTTCATATTCTCGATCTATTATGCAAACAAGCTTAAGGGACGACCATGACCAGAGTTCGAATGAATACCCCCACAAATTAGGGATTGTCGTCCGAAAAATCAACGAGATCGAATGTTATAAACTCCGAAGATCATAAGACCAAGAGGCAAATCCCGAACTAAAGAGGGATTTCTATAGTCCACGGCCACCTCACTCGGGGACTGATACTTCGGCCAAGCTCGAAAGTAAAACGGGAAAATAAGCCCAAGACGCAAATCCCGGACTAAAGAGGCTACGGTCGAATTAACATGAATCGGAGACGTCCGCATTCCGTAACAAAACAGGCCTTCGAAATCAATCATGAGCCGGTTAAAAAGGCTACCCCCCGGCAAAATCATAAAAGGCTTCGAAAATTCTAATGAGTACAAAATTGTTCGAACTCTCGAACAATTCTCTATTTTATGCTAAGGCATTACAAGTTTCGCAAATACGAATGATAAGAAACTCTTTCAAGCCGGAAAGGGGACAAAGCCATAAACAATCCTTTTTACAAAAGCCTAAGGGTTACTTTACTTCGAGTTCGAGCAAGCACTCACTCGACCATAAAGCCCAAGGGCTGTTTTGTGCTTTGAGTTCGAGAGACCGTCTTCGTTCAACTAAAAACTCAAGGGTTACTTTATTTTGAGTTCGAGCAAGCACTCACTCGACCATAAAGCCTAAGGGTTATTTTCTGCTTTGAGTTTGAGAGACCGTCCTCGCTCAACTAAAAACCTAAAGGTTACTTTACTTTGAGTTCGAGGAAGATCTCACGCGACCATAAAGCCTAAGGTCTGTTTTTTGCTTTGAGTTCGAGAGACCGTCCTCGCTCAACTAAAACCCAAGGGTTACTTTACTTCGAGTTCGAGCAAGCACTCACTCGACCATAAAGCCTAAGGGCTATTTTCTGCTTTGAGTTCGAGAGACCGTCCTCGCTCAACTAAAAACCCAAGGGTTACTTTACTTCGAGTTCGAGCAAGAACTCACTCGACCATAAAGCATAAGGGTTATTTTCTGCTTTGAGTTTGAGAAACGGTCCTTGCTCAACTAAAAACCTAAAGGTTACTTTACTTTGAGTTCGAGCAAGATCTCACTCGACCATAAAGCCTAAGGGCTATTTTTTGCTTTGAGTTCGAGAGACCGTCCTCGCTCAACTAAAAACCTAAGGGTTACTTTACTTCGAGTTCGAGTAAGCACTCACTCGATCAAATGGCGTAAAGGCTATACTAGTTTGGTTTTGATCAAATTATCTGAACCCCGACCTTAGAATACAACTTTATAATTCTATAAGGCAGAAAGGAAGAAAGTTTTTTATATATGTCAAAAATCATTTACAAGGGCAGCATGGCCCGATCAAGTTTCTCTACAAAAGACCGAAACGGTCCTAAAAGAAACACAAAACATACTAATCCTAAAGGACTTAGTCCTCTCTGGGAGCAAAATCTTCGGAGGCCCCCTCCCTTCTCAGATCCGCTCATACTCCCGGTATCATCATCATCATCAGGAAAGGCCAACACTCTGGCTTCAGCTTCGAGTTCTTTAGTATTCTCGATCTCGACTGTAAGATCAAAGCCATGAGCATGGATCTTCTCGAGAGTCTCCCTTCGAGACTGACATTTAGCATGCTCGGCAACCCAGTTTGCTCGAGCCTAAGCAACTTCGGCAACCTCCTTCGCTCGAACCTGATCAACTTCAGTATCAGACCGGTAGACAGCCACCATTGCATCAGCATTTGCCGTGGCTCTTTTGACCTCCTATTTGGCCGTTGCAACTTCTGTGGCCAGTCTCTCTTGATCAAAAGTTGCAGAGCCCAACCGAGTCTGGAACTCCTCGATTTCCTTGGCTTGTACCAAGGCCTTCTCTTTCAAGCCTCGGAGTTGGGTCTCAGCCGAGGCCAGTTGAGCTCGAACAACCTCCTTTTCTGAGGTGAGGCGGTCCATGTTCTTTTTTCACTCCTCGGCCTCCGATTTCAGTGCGTCCACTTCAACATGAAGTTGCCTGATAACGTCGAACGTTTGCTGGACCTGTGGGACTGAACTGTTATCCATCACGCCCGAGTCAGTGACATTAACTTCAAAGATTCTTTTTACCTACTCGGTCAGATCAGCTTGTTCTTTTCGAGATACATCTAGCTCAGCCCGAGGTTCTTTTGCTTCTCCTTCTCTCTGCTCAGTGAGAAGATTTAAGGCATCTCTCTCCTCAATAAGCCTTCGGATTTTGGCTTCGTACTGGCTAAGATCCCTGATGACGTCCAAATACACTACTAAAAAGTAAATGGACACGGTCGCATGCAATATAATTTATCCAACTATGAGTCGGAGTCGAATCCCACAGAGAACAGTATATAGGCGATTAGGAATGTAAGTGAATTATCACTTATTATGCAATGCCAAAACACTTAGAATGGTTGTTGAGAAAATATTATAGCTAAATGCGAAAACATAAACTAATCTTGAAAGCAAGTAAAATGATCAATGGCTACAAGCATGGGTGCATCGGGATTTACACTCAAGTAACGATCCAATATATTTCACAATTTTATAAATATGAATGAGTTTATTATTTATTAGCCTCGGATAATAATTCTAAATTAGCTTCTCTCGAAGACTAACAAGACTTCCTAATTGAATTATCCCTAAAACAATTAAGAGACTAAGCACACCCGAATATGGCTACAAGTAGTTCATTCCTATCCCTAGGTAGAATCTATAAAGTAAGGGTTAACGCCTCAAGTTCTTGTTAATTAATCTTTCCCAAAATTAATCCAAAGTAAATGGGGGAGTACTAGGGTTAGCTAATCCCTTTGGAAACATTCAAGAACAAGAATAATCAAAGAAACAACAACTCGCTTCATAATAAATATAAATCGTTCAATACATAAGCACAACAAGGTATTTAATCCACACTTTAAATATGAGTATTTCCATAAACAAGATTCAAGTGTTGGAAATAAATACTACACACTTAGATATACAATACAAAGCAAGGAAATGAAGAAATGAGCATAAAGGAGTAAGAAATTCTCAACCAAAAGCTTCAAATCTTCAAGACCCAAGTGTGTGTGCAATAACCCTAGCTTCAAAGACTTGTTCTCTCTAGTATATGGATTGAAAATAAGCCAAAGATCTCCCAAGATATGATATTCTTTCGTATTTGTGGGTTTGGAGTTGAGAAAATGTGAAAGGCCAATACTGCCCAGGTTAGAGACCCGTTGACCGCACCTGCGGAAAGTTCCTCGCAAGTGCGGCTCCGCACATGCGGGCCTTTAATCGCATATGCGTGAACCCCGTGGATTTTGCCTACTCCGTAGATGCGGACACTGTGGCGCAAGTGTGACTCCGCAGATGCGGATTAACCATCGCATGTGCGAGCCCATGTAGAATTCCATTGCTCCGCAGATGCGGACAAAATAGTCGCACCAGCGACTCCGCAGGTGCGGAGTTTTTGCCGTAGATGCAGTCCCAGTGAAGTTTAACTCCGCAGATGCGGCCCTTCAACTCGCAGATACGAGGTCGCATATGCGGACAGTGTTCCGCAAATGCGAAATCACTGAAGGATTTTGCACTTTTGTACTCTTTTTTGCTCAATTCCGCTTCACTTGAATTCAAGCCTCTTCGTGGCATCATTTACTTGAAAATTTAGCAATATACACCATAAACAACCTCACATTATAATTAAAGGACGCAAAATCTAGAGAAAAGAGACTATAATGAGTGGTTAAATCACCACTCATCAATCCCCTCGGGATCGGAGGAATGCCTTGTGATGAAACGCAGAAGCCTACAGAATAGAAAAAAGGAATTATACAAGGAAAGAAAAATACAAGTATGAAAATTGACAAAGAGAAAATATAAAGTTACCTGATTCAGGGCATGTTGAGCTTCGTTGAAAAGACATGACACTCCCACCTCGCCCGAGCTCTTCTTCGGAGCCTCCGAGTCACCAAGACCGGTGACGTATTCTACCCGACAAAGTAACCACGGAAAGGGTCTTCCTCTTCATGGGCTCCTTCCCCGTGATAGGCCTCAACGACCTGAGCGTCACGTATCATCGACTGCGAAAATAAAGGAAACGAGGGGGAATCCCCGATCTCTATTGCCCCAAGTAGGTTTTTCGGGACGCAGCCTCCATCTTGGGGAGCCTCAAGCTCGGTTTCTGCACTGGCATCCACCGCCTCTTCGACGGTTTCTTTGCCCCGAGGTAAAATATCCTTGGTCCCCCTCAGCTCGGGAACTTGGGTTGAAGTCTCCTCCCCGATCTCATCAAGCCTGGACGGATCAGTATCAACTTCTACCGGTACCGAAATTTTTTGAATATCGGTGCTAGCTCATGCACGGGCCACCAGCCCGGAGTCATCTTCTTCTTCTTATTCTTCTTCTTCTTACCAACTCCATAGTCAGTGGGATTGTGGGCCGCTCTCTTCTTAGGTTTTTGATCCTCGGGGTTCGAGGCCCTTTTTCTCTTAATCTCCGTTGCCGGTTTCAAGATAGGTGGTAAAGCCTCTTCATCTCCGGGCGAGGGTCTCATAACCGCATCCTTTCCAAGACCTACAAAAGGAGAAAGTAAAAAAACCTCATACTTGAGAAACAATGCTTGAACGATAGGCAAATCGGTAAAGCCAAGAAGAAGGCTTACCATGAGTACGAGCCTCCCACCGACCCTTTGACAAATCCCGCCACGCGCGCTCGACATATGTTGATGTCGAAACCAGGCTCCTGACCCAGTTCTCGAGGTGGGGAACCACACCCAGCATCCAAGCAATGGTTGCGTCAAGAAAAACACTAATAAGAAAAGATGAAGAAGTAAAAACAAGAAAAACTAAAAATGCGATCATACTTACGTTTCATATTCCATTTCTCGGGAAATGGCAAACTCTCAGCTGGGATTAGGTCCGAGGTTTTCACTCGAACGAACCGGCCCATCCAACCTCAATTTTTGTCTTCATCTATGCTCGAGGTGAACTCCTTGGTGGCCCGACATTGAAGCTTTATCATCCCACCTCGGTAAAGTTGAGGGCTATATAATCTTACGAGGTGGTCGAGGGTGACGAGAAGCCCATCGATTTTGCTCGCAAAGAAACGAAGCAGTATCACAATCCTCCAGGAAGAAGGGTGAATTTGACGAAGGGTCACCTGGTATTTCTTGCAAAAATCGACGATGACCGAATCGAGGGGACCCAGCGTGAAAGGATAAATGTTAACACTCAGATACCCTTCCACGTGGGTAGTGATCACCTCCTCCGGTGTCGGTATCACAACCTCTTTATTTTCCCAATTGCAGTCTTTTTTCACCAGGTCAAGAAGACATTTTGGTATCGAGCATATATATCTCGATACCGGCTCTCATCGACCAGCAACCGATGAGGGTTTCTCGACCTTAAAATCAGAATCAATAATGCACCCCCTGGGAACAGGTTCTTTAAGGCATGGCTCCGCCACTGGTTTCTCGCCGGTTGGTCGAGATGAGGTAGCAACCTCTTTATGCGGAACGATTTTAGATATTTTTGTCATCTAAATTTTTGTGAACAAAGAAGAAGGGAGATTGAAGTATTTGGTGTTTTGAGAAGAACAAGCAAAGAAATTCCAAAACCTGAAAATATGGAGCTTTGGGGAAGGCGAAGAACTGTGAAGATTGGAATGAAAATGATTTGAAGGTAAAATTTTGCAATAATGTAGAAGGGGGCTATTTATATATTTCACAGTGACAGTTCAAAATTGGCAGTGGACGACCATCGACTGATACGCATTTAATACATTGGTAACTAGACCGACGGGACACTTGTCACAGACATCACAATCGGGCTCGTAGAAGACGTCAGTATTCATCTAGTCGGAGGTTGAAAAATCATATTGTTTCTCGCCACCTTCTTTCCGAGAAACGAGGGGACTATCTGTATACGGTCAAAATCGAGTTTGCCTTTCGTGTGACTAATCAGGACTGGAGCATGATGGACCGAGATTCGTCATTATAATATTGAGCTGTGATGTGAAGTTGGAAATTCGAGCTCGAGACCCAGAGACTGATAGTACCGAGATCGAGTCAAGGTCGAGCTCGAGACCCAGAGACCGATCAATATCGAGATCGAGTCAGGATCGAGCTTGAGACCTAGAGACCGATCAATACCGAGACCCTCTAAGATCGAGACCGAGCCAAGGAATAATAAAGCCGTTATAACCGCATTTGGGGAGAGAATCTCAGCAGAAAGCTTGAATCAAGGAAAACTTTATTAATTTATCTATCATGGGATCCCCACTATGTATTTTTATATATATCCAAAGTAGGATTTCCCCACTATTTTAAGAGTGGTTATCATCTGTACAAAGGACATTCATTCATTCACACATTCAGATTTTATTGAGATTTACATAACATCTAGCAAATATTATCCTTTTTTGGGCTTTGATATTAATTCATCATGTTCACTTATTAATCACTCTCTATTCAATTTGGGTTTATATTCATTCATTTTACAGTTAAAATTCGATATATCTTTACTTATTTTTCTAATTTGTACCAAGTTATACCAAGTATCCTTAGAACTACGTATAAATTCAACTCCATCCATTTTTCAAGTAAATAGATATGCTTCATCAGGTGTTTCCACGCAGTTTTATCTCATTCACTGTTGTTTTTTTTGTGTGTATATATACATGTATATGTGTGTATGTCTCTATGTGTTTGTATGTCTTAGGTGAATGACAAAGTATAAACTGTCACGACCCAACTCCATGTCAGGCCGTGATGACGTCCAACATCGTTGCTAGACAAGCCAACAGTGAACAACTTAGTGATTTCCCATTGATATTAAGCAATTCCAACATCTTACTTTACTTAAATTTAAAGCATTTGATAAATAACGGATTTTAAGGCAAACAACCGGAAACATCAAAAAGCAGTTATAACTATTGAAATACAACCCAAAAATCAAAGTCTACTAATATGTGCCAAGACCTAGTGTCACAAGTGTGTGGGCAACTAGTACAATATACAAAAAGATAACTATCCTACTATCTGAAACAGAATAGACAGATAAAGGCAAAAGAGAAAACCCGACATGCTGCTAAACGACTCAGAAGGGGGGGGGGGGGGGGGCTAAACTCATTTACCTATGATTTGGGGAAGAACATGCTCTAGAAAA
>AWOL01S0006948.1:621-25194 GCA_000715115.1 Nicotiana otophora | reverse complement strand
GGGGGGGGGGGGGGCAGCTCACTATGAAGTCTCAATCCAAGATCAGGTATGCGCGTCAGGCGGGTAACTAGATGCACCAGCTTCAGATCCTGTACAATTAAGTACAAATGCGTAGTATGAGTACATAAACAATATTTACCCAGTAAGTATCCAGTCTAACCTCGAAGAAGTAGTGATGAGGGGTCGACTTGACACTTACTAGGGCCAACAATAATGTAATTAAAGTATTATGCTAAGTATGGATATCATGAATAATACTGACAGTTCAATAACGGGAAGAGATAAGTTCTTCTTTCAAAATTATAATTTCAATTTCAGCCATATTATTTAACAACTTACATTTCAAGGCATTTAAGCAGTATAAATCACAGAGAGTTCCAAATAATTAACATGCGTAATTATGTCGAGGTCGTACTGCCCGATCCAACATAATATTAAATTGTGCAACGCCGGAGGGTTGAACGACGCGAACCATAGATGCATCTATTTACTACCGAGGCGCTCGACCCGATCCATAATTAGCAATTACTTTTAAGGAAATACGAATTGTCTTTTACAATCAAGTATTCTAATAAATTCTTTAAATATGTAGACTTAGCCCTTTTTCGAATTCTTTTGTCAAATTCTAACATGATTCGAGTAATTGAATTAGCAAGTAAGGGCACAAACATTTCGAATAAGGCATGATAAGGTTCCTACTACCCGGACAATAGCATAATAGTAGCTACGTACGGACTCTCGTCACCTCGTACGTCCGTAGCCCCTACAAATAGGTACACACATTTATTTAATTCATCTATAGGGTTAATTCCCTCTTACAAGGTTAGAAAGGAGACTTACCTCGTCTCAAAGCCTACTTCCTAATTCAAGAACGCGCTCAAACCTCCAAATTTGACGCCAAACGACTCAAAGCTAGTCAAACATTACATAAACTAATCAATCTATGCTCAAAAGTTCATGATTCCACCATTTAAGTGATTACCCAACCTAAATTGCAAGATTCCTAAAATTCACCCCCAGGTCCACAAGCTCGGATTCCGGAAATGTTTAAAGAAAGTTGTTACCCATAACCTTAGGAACATAAATATATGTTTTTTTACTAAATTCTATAACAAATTTCGTGGTTAAATCTCATTTTTATCAAAAACCTAGGTTTCACCTAAACCCATGATTTTCACTAATTTACATGTCATAATCTACCCATAAACTATGTATTTAACTCACATTAAGTAGAAATTACTTACCTCACAAAGCTAGGTCGAAATCCTCTCCTGCAAAGCTCTCAAATCGCCCAAGAGTGAGAGAAAATGTGATAAAAATGGCCTAAGTCAGTACTAAATGAGCCCTCACTACCCAGCGACTTTCGCACCTGCGGTGCCTTGGCCGCATATGCGGTCTCGCACCTGCGGTAAATGCCTCGCATGTGCGCTTTTTCCTCTCCTGGCCAGTCTTCGCTTCTACGGGCCTAGTCGCACCTGCGACCACAACTCTCGCACTTGCGGTCACGCAGGTGCGCCCAATATTCCGCATCTGCGGTTCCTGGGCTGCCCATGATCTCTTGCTTCTGTGGCTCGTGGCTCGTACCTGCGCGCCTGCACCTGCGGCTGGCCAAGCGCATGTGAGATTATGACAGAACCCTGATGCTTCAGCTATTGCTTCCCAAGTCCAAACTTGGTTCGAGCCTCATCCGATTGATACTCCGGGCCCCTCGGGCCCCGCCCCACCATACCGACAAATTTGGAATCATAAAACGGACTCGCTTGAACTCTCGGAATGCCCGAAACAACCTTAAAACTAAGAATCGCACCCCAAAACTAATTGAATCAAACTTAAGAACTTGAAGTTCTTCAATTTACTTTCAAATGCGCCGAAACGTACTTAAACTACTCGGAATGACACAAAAATTTACGTGCAAGTCTTAAATGACATTACAGAACTATTCCCAGTCTCAAAATTCCGTTTGGACCTCGATAAATGCCAAAACCCGCTCCAAACAAAATTTAAATTACTTCTAGAACCTTCAAAGGACCAACTTTCACTATTAGGCGCCGAAACGCTCTTGGATCATCAAAAACCCGAACCGAGCATACGCCCAAGTCCGCAATCATCATATGAACCTATTGGAACCGCCAAATCCTGATTTCGAGGCCGTTTACTCAAAATGTTGACCGAAGTCAAACTTGGCCTTTTAAGCTAACCTTAAGGAACCAAGTGTTCCGATTTCAACCCGAACCCTTTCAAGTTTCAAGCTAACTATCCTCGCAAGTCATAAAATGGTAAAAACACATACAAGGAGTCGTATTTAGGGGAACGAGGTTCTAGAGGGCATAACGACCGGTTGGGTCGTTACATTCTCTACCTTTTAAACAAACGTTCATCCTCGAACGGGTCTAGCATTATACCTGGAGTGCTGAACAAGTGAGGATATCTGCTCCGCATGTCCTCCTCGAACTCCCAAGTTAACTCCTCGACTGGTTGGCCCCTCCACTGAACCTTTACCACAGAAATCCTCTTGGATCTCAAATGACAGTTTTGTCTAGCAATGATGGCAACTGGCACCTCCTCATAACCCAAGTTCTCATCTAGCTGAATAGTGCTGAAATATAACACATGTGACAAGTCGGCATGATATCTCCGGAGCATAGAAACGTGAAAAACTGGATGAACCCCTGATAGGCTTGGAGGTAAAGCAAGCTCATAAACAACCTCCCCAACTCGCCTCAACACCTCAAATGGGCCTATACACCTTGGGCTCAACTTGCCCTTCTTTCCGAATCTCATAATACCCGTCACCGGCGAGACTTTCAAGAGAACCTTCTCGCCAACCATAAATGATGCATCGTGCGCCTTCTGATCAGCATAACACTTATGTATGGATTGTGTTGTGCAAAGTCGCTCCTGAATCAACTTTACCTTTTCCAAGGCATCCTTTACCAAATCAGTACCATATAACCTAGCCTCGCCGGGGTTAAACCACCCGATGGGAGAACGACATCGGCGACCATATAAAGCCTCAAATAGAGCCATCTCGATGCTGGACTGATAACTGTTGTTGTAAGCAAACTCGGCCAAAGGCAAGAACTGATCCCACTAACCCCCAAAGTCAATCACACATGCTCTTAGCATGTCCTCCAATATCTGAACTGTCCGCTCTGACTGCCCGTCGGTGTGTTGATGAAATGCCATGCTGAGCTCTACACGGGTCCCTATCTCACTCTGTACGGCTCTCTAGAAATATAAAGTGAACTGAGGGCCTCTATCCGATATGATGGAAACAGGCACACCGTGCAACCGAACTATCTCCCTAATATAAATCTGGGCTAACTTCTCTGAAATATATGTAGTCACAACCGGAATGAAGTGTGTCGACTTGGTCAACCTGTCGACAATGACCCAAATTGCATCAAACTTCCGCAAGGTCTGCGGCAACCCAACTACGATGTCCATGGTAATGCGCTCCCATTTCCACTTAGGTATAGTCATTTGCTGAAGTAGGCCACCTGGCCTCTGGTGTTCATACTTGACCTCCTAGCAATTTAGATACCTAGCCACAAACTCAACTATGTCTTTCTTCATCCGCCGCCACCAATAGTGCTGTCTCAGGTTACGATACATCTTTGTAGCACCTGGATGAATAGAAAACGAGAACTGTGTGCCTCATCTAGAATCCTCTCTCTCAAGCCATCGACATTAGGAACACATAGACGACCCTGGAGTCGCAGAACACCATCCTCACTAATAGAAACCTCCTTGGCACTACCCTGTAATACCGTCTCTCTAAGAACTGCCAAATGCGGATCATCAAACTTCCGAGCCTTGATCTTCCCCAATAGTGAAGACTGGGCAACAACACATGCAAGGACCCGACTAGGCTCTGAAATATCCAACCTCACAAGTCTGTTAGCCAAGGACTGAATGTCCAAAGCTAGTGGTCTCTCCTATGCTGAAATGAATGCCAAGCTACCCATACTCTCTGCCTTCCTGCTTAAGGCATCCGCGACCACATTTTCCTTGCCCGGATGATAAAGAATGGTAATGTCATAATCCTTCAGTAACTCAAGCCATCTATGATGCCTCAAATTGAGATCCCTTTGCTGGAACAAATGCTGTAAGCTGCGATGATCAGTATAAACCTCACATGACACCCCATACAGATAATGCCTCCATAACTTAAGAGCATGAATAATCGCGACTAACTCTAGGTCGTGCACAAGGTAATTCTTCTCATGAATCTTCAACTGACGTGAAGCATATGCAATAACTTGCCCCTCCTGCATCAATAAACAACCCAAGCCAACGCGTGAAGTGTCGCAATATACTGTATACATCCCCAAGCCAGAAGGCAACACTAGAACCGGTGTTGTAGTGAAAGCTGTCTTGAGCTTCTGGAAGCTCGCCTCACAATCATCAGACCAACGGAACAGAGCACCCTTTTGGGTCAATCTAGTCAAAGCTACTGCAATAGATGAGAAACCTTGCACAAACCGGCTATAATAACCTACTAACCCCAGGACACTCTTGATCTCAGTCACCGAAGTGGGACGAGGCCAACTCTGAACTGCCTCAATCTTCTTGGGATCCACCTTAATAACCTCACCTAATACAATATGCCCTAAGAATGTCATAGACTCTAGCCAAAACTCACATTTGGAGAACTTATCATATAGCTTATGTTCTCTCAATGTCCGAAGTACCACTCTCAAATGTTACTCGTGCTCCCCCAGGTTACGTGAGTAAATCAAGATGTCATCAATGAAGACAATAACAAAGGAATCAATGTAAGGCCTGAACACCCCGTTCATCAGATCCATAAATGACGTTGGGGCATTAATCAAACCGAAGGACATCACTAGAAACTCATAATGGCCATATCTAGTACGGAAGGCCATTTTCGGAACATCAGAGTCCCGAATCTTCAACTGATGGTACCCTAACCTCAAGTCGATTTTAGAGAACACCCTAGAACCTTGTAATGGGTCAAACAAATCATCGATATGCGGCAACGGGTACGTGTTCATGATGGTAACCTTGTTCAACTAGGGGTAATCGATGCACATCTGCATAGTCTCATCCTTCTTCTTCACGAATAACTTTGGTGCACCCCAAGGTGATACACTTGGTCTCACAAACCCCTTTGCTAACAACTCCTTCAACTCTTTCGAAGCCATACAGTACGGTGGGATAGATATAGGTTGGGTGCCTGGAGCCAAATCAATACAGAAATCAATATCACGATCTGGCGGCATGCCTGGAAGGTCAAAAGGAAACACATCGGCGAACTCCCGGACTACTGGCACTGAATCAATCATCGGAGACTCTACGGTGGTGTCCCGAACATAAGCTAAATAAGCTAAACAACCTTTCTTGACCATATGTCGAGCCTTCAAAAAAGAGATGATCTGACTAGTTGTACTAACCGAGGAATCCTTCCACTCCAATATCGGTGATTCTGGCATCGCTAAGGTAATAGTCTTGGCATGATAATCAAGGATGACGTGATATGGGGATAACCAGTCCATCCCCAGTATGACCTCAAAGTCGATCATATCAAGCAACAAAAGGTCCGCTCTAGTCTCGTAACCACAGAATGTGACCACACAGGACCGGTAGATCCAATCCACAACCACAGAATCGCCCACAGGAATGGACACATATACATGAGTACCGAGAGACTCATGAGAAATATCAAGAAAATGAGCAAACAAAGATGAAACATATGAATAGGTAGACCCTGGATCAAATAATGCTGAAGCATCCCTACCGCATACAGAAATAATACCTGTGATCATGGCATCCGAGGCCAATACATCTGGTCTGGCCGGAAAAGCATAGAATATGTCTGGAGCGCCGGCGGGCTGGCCTCCACCTGACTGAACAGTAGTTGACTGGCCTCCCCCTTCCTGGCCTCCACCTCTACGACAAACCCTGCCAGCCTTCCCTCTGCCTCTAGGCGGCTGGACAGCCGATGCTACAATTATGGGCTACTGACCCTGTTGCACTGCCTTGCCCGAAAGCCTAGGGCAGAATCTCCTCATGTGACTGAGATCTCCGCACTCAAAATAGCCTCTCGGTGCGGTGATCTACTGCCCTGATGTCTGACCCTAATGGCCTGTAGACCCACTGGAAGAAGCCTGAATAGCCGGTGGGTGGTATGAACTCTCCGGCATGGCACTAGAATAGGAGCTGGAAGAACCCTGGTGACCTGAGTACCCACTAGAAGAACCCTGGATGGCTGGTGGGCGGTAAGAACTCGCTGGTGTGACACCGAAATAGGGGCGCACTGGAGCACCTCGAGTAGGTAGTGGTCATGAATATGGGGGCCTGCTAGGCTGACCCCTCCCAAACTGATCTCTGCCTCTAGCTGGGGCACCTCTAAACTCTCTAGAGAAATGGGCCCTCTTGTCCTACTGTATCTGCTCTCTTCTTCTCTGACGATAGCCTAAATCCTCTGAGCAATCTCCACTACCAGCTGATAAGAAGTCCTCATCTCAACCTTTCGGGCCATATTGGCCCTAATACTGGAGTGCATCCCCGCAACAAACCTCTGCATTCTCTCTGCGTCCGTAGGAAGTATCATAAGTGCATGGTGAGACAACTCGAAAAACCTCGCCTCATAGTCGGTCACTGACATCTGACCCTGCTCAAGCTACTCAAGCTGATACCGCAACTCTTCCCTCTTGGAGGGTGGAATATACCTATCTAGGAAAAGCTGTGTGAACTGGCCCCAAGTCATATGAGGAGAACCCGCTAATCTGCCAAGAAGATAAGACTGCCACCATCTACGGGCCCTGCCCTCCAGTTGGAAAGTAGTGAAGTCAACCCCATAAGACTCCAGTATCCTCGTATTGTGCAGTCTGTCCCTGCACCTATCGATGAAATTTGGGCATCCTCATGACGCTCGCTTCCGAAGACAGGAGGGTGTAGCCTAGTCCATCTGTCCAATAACGTCTGCGGATCGCCATCCGTAGCTGGTCTAGGCTCAGGTGCCACTGCTGCAACTGGCTGGGGCCCGTATGCGGGTAGTGTACCTAGAGTCTAATACATTGCAGCTGCATTCCTAGGAGCCTAAGCAGTAGGGGTCTGTGCTCCCCCTCCCGCCTGAGATGTGGCTGGGTCTGCTGGAAATAAACTAGCCTGGGTCATAGAATCCATGAATCGCATTATATGGCCCATGACCTCCTGGAAGTCCGGTGCTGTCATGAAATCTACTGGGGCTGGCTCTGTTGCGGGCACCTCGCCCTGCTCCTCCAAAATGGGATCCTCTACTGGATCCGCTGGTGGTGCTACTAGGGCAGCTCTAGGATGCCCTAGTCCCCTACCTCGGGCCGGTGCCCTCCCCTGGCCTCTGCCTCGGCCTCTAGCAATGGGGGGAGCATCCTCTCCTGGGTCTAGAATATCTGTCGTACGCGTCCTCATCATCTGTGAGAGAATAGAAGAAGGAAATTTAGTATACCATCAACTACACGATAGGAGATGAATAATGAGTAGTTTCCTAACACATTATAGCCTCTCAAAGATAAGTACGTACGTCTCCGCACTGATCCGCAAAACTCTACTAGGCCTGCCCATAACTTGTGAGAGCTACGTGAACCTAGTGCTCTGATACCATGTTGTCACGACCCAACTCCATATCAGGCCGTGATGCCGTCCAACACCGTTGCTAGACAAGCCAACAGTGAACAACTTAGTGATTTCCCATTTTTATTAAGCAATTCCAACATCTCACTTTACTTAAATTTAAAGCATTTGATAAATAACGGATTTTTAAGGAAAACAACCGGAAACATCGAAAAGCAGTTATAACTATTGAGCTACAACCCAAAAATTAAAGCCTACTAATATGCGCCAAGACCTAGTGTCACAAGTGTGTGGGCAACTAGTAAAATATACAAAAAGATAAATATCCTACTGTCTGAAACATAATAGGCAGATAAAGGCAAAAGAGAAACCCTGGCATGTTGCTAAATGGCTCGGGGGGTGGGGGGTGGGGGGCAACTCACCGTGAAGTCTCAGTCCAAGATCAGGTATGCGCACTGGGCGGATAACTAGATGCACCAACCTTAGATCCTGTACAATTAAGTACAGAAGCGTAGTATGCGTACATAAATAATATATACCCAGTAAGTATCCAGTCTAAAATCGTAGAAGTAGTGACGAGGGTCGACTTGACACTTACTAGGGCCAACAATAATGTAATTAAAGTGTTATGCTAAGTATTATCATGAATAATACTTACAGTTCAATAACGGGAAGAGATAAGTTCTTTCAAAATTATAATTTCAATTTCAGCCATATTATTTAACAACTTACATTTCAAGGCATTTAAGCAGTATAAATCACGGAGAGTTCCAAATAATTAACATGCGCAATTGTGCCGAGGTCGTACGGCCCTATCCAATATAATATTAAATTGTGCACTGCCAGAGGATCAAACGGCATGAACCATAGAAGCATTTATTTACTACCGAGGCGCTCGGCCCGATCCACAATTAGCAATTATTTTTAAGGAAATACGAATTCTCATTTACAATCAAGTATTCTAATAAATCTTTTAAATAGGTGAACTTATCCCTTTTTCGAATTCTTTTGTCAAATTCTAATATGATTCGAGTAATTGAATTAGCAAGTAAGGGCACAAACATTTCGAATAAGGCATGATACGGTTTCTACTGCCTGGACAATAGCATAATAGTAGCTACGTACGGACTCTCGTCACCTCGTACGTACCTAACCCCCACAAATAGGTACACACATTTATTTAATTCACCTATGGGGTTAATTCCCTCTTACAAAGTTAGAAAGGAGACTTACCTCGTCTCAAAGCCTACTTCCTAATTCAAGAACTCGCTCAAACCTCCAAATTCGATGCCAAATGACTCGAAGCTAGTAAAATATTACATAAACTAATCAATCTATGCTCAAAAGTTCATGATTCCACCATTTAAGTGATTACCCAACCTAAATTGCAAGATTCCTAAAATTTATCCCCGGGTCCACATGCTCGGATTCCGAAAATATTTAAAGACAGTTGTTACCCATAACCTTAGAAACATAAATATATGATTTTTACTAAATTCCATAACAAATTTCGTGGTTAAATCTCATTTTTATCAAGAACCTAGGTTTTCATCTAAACCCATAATTTTCACTAATTTACATGTTATAATCTACCCATAAACTATGTATTTAACTCACATTAAGTAGAAATTACTTACCTCACAAAGCTAGGTCGAAATCCCCTCCTTCAAAGCTCTCAAATCGCCCAATAGTGAGAGAAAATGTGATAAAAATGGCCTAAGTTCGTATTAAATGAGCCCTCACTGCCCAGCGACTGTCGCACCTGTGGTGCCTTGGCCGCATCTGCGGTATCTCACCTGCGGCAAATGCCCCGCAGGTGCGCTTTTTCCTCACCTAGCCAGTCTCCGCATCTGCGGACATAAGGAGCCGCTTCTGCGGGCCTAGTCGCACCTATGACCATAGCTCTCGCACTTGCGGTCATGCAGGTGCGCCCAATCTTCCGCATCTCTGGTTCCTGGGCTGCCCTTGATCTCTCACTTCTGTGGCTCGTGGCTCGCACCTGCGATCCCGCACTTGCGGCTGGCCAAGCGCAGGTGCGATTATGACAGAACCCTAATGCTTCAGTTGTTGCTTCCCAAGTCCAAACTTTGTCCGACCTTCATCCGATTGGTACTCGGTCCCCCCCGGGCCCTTCCCGATCATACCAACAAGTTTGGAATCATAAAAAGGACTCGCTCGAACTCTCGGAACGCCCGAAACAACCTTAAAACTAAGAATCGCACCCCAAAACTAATTGGATCAAACTTAAAAACTTCAAGTTCTTCAATTTACTTTCAAATGCGCCAAAACGTACTTAATCTACTCGGAATGACAGTAAAGTTTGCATGCAAGTCTTAAATAATATTACATAACTATTGCTAGTCTCGAAATTTTGTTTGGACCTCGATAACCCCAAAATCCGCTCCAAACTAAATTTAAATAGGTTCTAGAACCTTCAAAGGATCAATTTTTACTATTAGGCACCGAAATGTTCCTGGGTCATCCAAAACCCGAACCGAGCATACGCCTAAGTCCGCAATCATCATACAAACCTATTGGAACCGCCAAATTCCAATTCCGAGGTCGTTTACTCAAAATGTTGACCGAAGTCAAACTCAGCCTTTTAAGCCAACCTTAAGAAATCAAGTATTCCGATTTCAACCCGAGCCTTTCCAAGTTTCAAGCTATCCATCCCCGCAAGTCACAAAATAGTAAAAGTACATACGGAGAGTTGTATTTAGGGAAATGGGATTCTAGAGGACAAAACGACCGGTCGGGTCGTTACATAAACTAAGTAGCTTATTCATTGGAATTTCATTCAGGTTAACGAAGAAATTGCGGCGACATTTAGACAACGAGAGAGAGTGAATCGCAAATAGTGAAGTGTACGGAAGTTGTAAGGGCTTTCACTACTCGAGAATCGGAGCTGATGAGAACTGCATATATAGACTGCAATTTGAAATCGATGGCTTAATGAGAGTTTATGGTATTTATGTTAAGATTATAGAGGCTTTGTGTAGCATTATAATCTGTTTCTTCTTTTTGTGGTTATTCATTTTCTGTATTCAGAGATTCTTTTTTTATATATATTACGATCCTCTAATTTACTACTCTAAATATGAGCTTAAAACTAAATTTAGAACTTCCAATAATATCAGTTGTTTTGGATAAAAACAAACACATGAAATATATACATAAAACGTTTTCTAGGATGTTTAAATAGTGCTGAACTGGTGATTGACTTTTATTTTCATCGCTTTTATAATTTTCTCTCAATTCTTGTCTTTATTTTTAGCTGATTCAGAGACCTCTCAAAAATATTTGGATGAAAAGATTTGTTGTCTAAGAAGGAGGCGTGACGAGATACTTATAAGTATCAATAACAGAAGGTGCTATTCTTAAACTATGTTACACTTTTATGTGTGGAAATGCAAACGAAGAGTTTTGTATCTTTAATACGGGGCAGCCTCTTTCAGTTAACAAATTCCATATCTTAAGATAACTGTTAGTAAACTTTAGCACTGACTTTCACAGAGATGAATTCGCGCCTGCCTTTTCAAAATGAAGTTTCGGTAAAAGATAATGATGATGTATGCACTTTGCTCGCAGCCAAAGAGCTATTAAAGAATGAAGTTTATAGTTTAAACAAGAAAAACAAAACTTTGGAAAGTTCAACATCAACTTTTGTGAAGAGATTCTTGAAGATCTTCAGCACGCGACATCTGCCAACTCTCTTCCTGTTAATTACGTTTCTATCTTCTATATATCTTGGTATCATTTCTGCTTTATTGTTGTTGTATTCTTCATTAGTGATATAATAATGTCAATAGCTCTTATAGCATCTTTTTTCTTTTTCGTCTAGGCTGTTGTTTTACGTGAAAACAACTTGATATACCATTGCTCTATTTATCAACAACTCTGCAAGAACTTTAAATTGTGTATACTTTGTAAAAGATACAACAATTAATGTTTCATTTCAAACCCTTTGTTTATTATGAATTGGAATTTGATGTGAATCACAACTTTAAACGTTGAAATAAGAAGTGGCAATATTGAGAATGAGAAATTGCTCAAAGATAGTGACGAATTAAAGAGAACTTTGTCTTCACTTATGTTGCGCATAATGCAGGAAATGGTAACAGTCTTCTGCTTTACTTTCGACCTTTTCGTTTAATACCATCTCTGACCCCTTTTTTTCATATCCTTAGCATATGTCTTCTGAAGCCATTGATATTTTTTCATCCGCTGACCAATGATTGTTGTTCATGTCACTTGTATGTTGAAGTTATCCGTATATGAATATATTCAATCAGACCAATTAATTCTGAAAATCATAAATTTTCGTTCAAAGCTTTCATAGTAGTTAAATAATGACAGAAATAATGTCTTGGCTCAATGCATTAGAATTTCTAACTGCTACTTTACAGTCCTGAAATTCATGCAGGTCAACATGTAAATGATTTAGATGCTCGACACTAGAACTAACGTAACAATACAAATGCAAAGAACAATTATATCTTGTTGGGCCCACGCGTAGCATGGGCTTTTCACATCTAGTTATTCAAATATCAAGAGTAATATTAGTCTTTTCAGACTCTCATCCTACATCAACGGACAAAGTCCTTGTCATTAAAGATAAAATCAATATTTACGTTGAAATTGAAAAACAAAAAAAATTATTGAAACACGAGTAGCTATATTTATCTATGTGGGTGCTAAAAGTTTTACATATGATTGAACTAACAGTTCTAAGTCCTAATCAGAGCATTTTCAAATAGGAAGTATGTCTATCTGTCAAAATATTGATTCTAAAATACAATATTTATAAGACAACATTTGCATCACCAAAAGTTTATTAATTGATATGTCAGGTTTGAAAAAAAAGGCAGCTCGGTGCACTAAGCTTCCTCTATGTGAGGGGTTCGGAAAAGGGCCGGATCACAAGGGTCTATTATACGCAATATTATCCTGCATCTCTGCAAGGGGGAGAATGTAACGACCCGACTTGTCATTTTAAGGATTAGCGTCTCGTTCAACGACTTAAGGTCATGAGAAACTTTGTGATGTGTATTATGATTTGCGTGTGTGGTCGAGTTTGGTTTTCGGATGATTCAGGATTAAATTGAAAGAATAATTCTCATTTTTGAAGCTTAAATGAAAAGAGTTGACCAGAGTTGGACTTTTAAGTAAACGACCACAGAATAGAGTTTTGATTATTCCAATAGCTTCGTATGGTGATTTTAGACTTAGGAGTGTGCCCGAAAAATTATTTGAAAGCCCGTAGATAAATTAGGTTTGAAATGGCGAAAATAGAAAGTTTAAGTTGGAAGTTTGACCGGGGAGTTGACTTTTTGATATCGGGGTCGGAATCCAGTTCTGAAATTTTTCATAGGTCTGTTATATCATTTATGACTTGTGTACAAAATTTGAGGTCAATAGGACTTGATTTGATAGGTTTTGGCGTCGAATGTAGAAGTTAAAATTTCTTAGTTTCATTAATCTTGAATTGGGGTATGATTCGTGGTTTTAGCGTTGTTTGATGTGATTTGAGGTTTCGACTAAGTCCAAAATATGTTTTGAGACTTGTTGGTATGTTCGGACGGGGTCCCGAGTGGATCAGGTGAGTTTTAGGGTGATTTTAGACCATTTCTATGCCATTTTTAATTGCTGATTTTTGGGCACAGAGGTATGCATCGCGATCGCGGACAAACGGTCGCGACCGCGAAGAGCAATTTTGCTATTTGGACACTGTGAATCGCTATAGCGGAAGCCTTTTCATGCCCGTGTAGAGGAAAATTCTATTGCACTGACCCGACTTTGGAAGTTTATATCACGCAATCTATAAGGAATTTGGAGATGATCCAAAAATAAAAGTTATAGCCCTTTGTGTCTAGTTTTCAGAAAATTAAACTATTTGGCATTTGGAGTTGTGTAAACAATGTTATGGTTGATAAACTGCAGGCTGTCTGGGAAGAGTTTGGAAATCGCTAAGAAGAAATTTATATTGCACACGGCTAACTTTGACAGCTTATATCTCGTAATCTATAAAGAACCGAGAGATGAGAAAAGCATAAAACTTGTAGACCTTGGTGTCTAGTTTTCATAAAGTTAAACTATTTATAATTTGGAATTTTGTACAAAACGTTATGACCATTATACTAGAGGTTGTCGTGAAGGGCTGGGTACTTGTTCTTCGCGATCGCGAAAGGCAAATTTTGGGCTTAGAAAAGTTGTGCTTCGCGATCGCGACGAATAAATACCTGGGCAGAAACTATATTTTGAGGTTTCAGCTATTTTTAACATATTTGGAGCTATAAAGCTCGGATTGAAGTGATTGTTTAGGCAATTTTTACCATATGGATTGTGGTAAGTGTTCTATATCCTAAAGTGTTTATATTTCATGAATCTATGATTATATTCATCGTTTAATTCAGATTTTAATGGAAGAAATCAAGATTTTGGCAAAATCTTCCAAAAATGAAAATTTAAGATTTGGAGGTCGAGTTGTTATCGGAATGTGATAAAATAGGTATGGTTGAACTCGTATCGGAATGAGTGTTCGGATTGCATGAAAATTATGTCGCGTTCCGATAGTGTAATGATCCGGCCGGTCGTTTTGAGTATTATAATCCCGTTCCTCAATTTATTGCTCAATTTATATCTTACAATTGATTTATGACTTATCAGGTTAGTTGGTTCGGGTCCGGAAGGATTTCGAGGTGAAATGAGACACTTAGTCTCATAATTGAAAACTTAAGTTGGAAAAGTTGACCGGATATTGACTTTATGTGTAAATGACCTCGGAATTTAATTTTGATAATTCCAATAGCTCCGTATGGTGATTTTGAACTTAGGAGCATGCCCAAAAAATTATTTGGAGGTCCGTAGTAGAATTAGGCTTGAAATGACGAAAGTTGAATATTTTTCGGGAAGTTTGACCTGAGGGTTGACTTTTTGATATCGAGGTCGTAATCCGATTCTGGAAATCGGAATAACTTCGTTATGTTATTTATGACTTGTGTGCAAAATCTGATGTCAATCGAACTTGATTCGATAGGTTTCGGCATCGAATGTAGAAGTTGAAAATTTCATAATTGACTAAAGTTTCAAGTGAGTTCGCACAAGACCCAACTTCAAATGAGCATAACTCTCATGATACGAAGTGTTATATATTGTATTACCTATCAAATTAAAAAAAGTTAAGTCTAGTTTCTAAAGCTTCAAGCCTTTCGTCATTTGGACATTCCTACAAGAAGTTATGACCAAATTACCAAAGGTTGGAAAAATACAATTCCGCGACCAATTGTGCGATCACAGAATATTTATGTGATCGCAAAACTGCTTCTACGACCATAAACTGGTCGCAGAATGGACCAGAAGAGCCCAGTTCTGGGCACCAATTTATGCGATCATTGTGCGGCCCACATATCCATTATGCAGTCCATTATTCGACCGCATACCTATTTTCGGAGGAATAATTTTTTTATTTTCATAACCCGACCCCATTTTGATAAATAGGCTTTGGAGCTTATTTTGGGGCAATTATTTGATGATTTGGAGAGAAGTGAGAGTGTTCTAGAGAGAGGAAGTAGATGAAGTGTCTTGTTCATCAAATTCTTGTCCAAGCCTTGAAATCCAACAAGAAATCTCTCAAGTTCTTCATCAAAGAGGTAAGGTTCTAACCCCTAATCTTCAATTTCGAGTTTGAGTGAAGATGGGTGATTAAGAGTATGCTTCTTGGGTGTATGAGTATTATTTATACGTATCAATAAGGTTTATGGAAAGAGTGTTGAGTTCAAATGTGTAAAGATTGGGTTGAAAATGGTAAACATCTTCAAAGACTTTAATTGAAAATTTGAGGGTCGAGTTGATGTCGGAATTTGGTGAAATTTATATGGTTGGACTCGTGGTTGGATGAGCATTCATATTTTATAACTTTTGTTGGGTTCCGATATGTGGGCCCCACGGGCAATTTTTGAGTGTAATTTCAATTTTTTGTGGAAAAATTAGTATTTTGATATGGAATAAATTCCTATAATTTGGGTTGACTGAATCAAATTAGTTGTGACTAGATTCGAGCTGTTCGGAAGTTGGTACACGCAGAATGGATTTTCTGGAAGCATTGTTTAGCTTGCCCGATATTGGATTCGGCTTGTTATGTGAATTGGTGGGAGGTGACGCACATGCTAGGTGGAGGGCCTGTGGGCATGCACCATGAAAATTGTGACATAATTATTTCCGTCGCATTTTGTAGTCAAATAATCTTGGCATTTTCTATGTAGTTTATGTTAAAGAAATTGAGCTGATAATCATATTAAAAATCATGTTGAGGCTATGTGCCAGTATTATTGGGACCCACAGAAGTCATATTGCTGTGAATTATTTGTTTTAAATTAAAAATTCATACTCAGTCATATTCATGTCATTCACATCTTAGTCTTTATTGTTATTTATTGATACATCATATCACCATTTTCTAGCTATTTTTATGACATTGTGAGCCCATGAGAGAGAGACTGGAGAGATTGATCACTGAGTGAGGCCGAAGGCCTGATTGTGAGGATTATTATGTGGATCGGGGCTGCCCGCCTGCAACCGACCTTATAGGCTTTATTATGGTACGTGAGTTGTCCGTGAAGATACATATATTGATACTATAGGAAGTGTGTTATCCATGCAGCACGTGAGTTATTCGTGCAGATTATAGTGCTTGGGATGAAGGAGCCCCTCCGGAGTCTGTACACACCCCCAGTGAGCACAGGTACCTACTGAGTGCGAGTGCCGAGTGATTTGGGAGGATTGAGTGACTGTGAGGACTGAGTGATTGGGAGGACTGAGTGAAATGATACTCTGAGAGTACGCATATGATGTTATCACTGAGTTGCATCGCATTGACATGCACACATGACATATAGGCATAGAGATGGATTTTCCTCATGCTGTACATTATCACATCATTCATGATTTCTCACACATGTTGACAGATGGGCATAGTGATGCAATTTTTTTATACGGGTTATTTGGAAAGAAAATGAAAAATCCCATTTATCATTGAAAGGATTTTGGGAAAATCACAGTTTTCAGACTTACTCATATTTTGGTGATTTTAGTGAAACGAATTGGGAAAATCACGGTTGTACTCATACTATACTTCTGCACCTTGTGTGCAGATGTTGGATACTGATGTTGCTGTGTTCGTTGGAAGCTGGATCTGAATATGTACCCGCGTTCCAGTTGTAGCTGCCTCTTCTTCAATGGTAGCCTTAGATTTATAACAATCTGTTCATGTACATTTCGAACAGACGATGTATTATTTCATACCAGTTTTGTAAATTCTATTCTTAGAAGCTCATGATTTATACTACCAGTTCTTGGGGAATGTATAAGATTCAAATTTTTCTTTACTTAAATTGCTTTAATAATTATTATTAGAATTGGATAGTTGTTAATTGGCTTACCTAGCGGGTCGGGTTAGGTGCCATCACGACTAGTTGGATTTTGGGTCGTGACAAGGTGGTATCCGAGCTCTAGGTTCATAGGTTCTACAAGTCATGAGAAAGTGTCTAGTAGAGTCTTGAGGATCGGTATGATGACGTCCATACTTATCTTCGAGAGGCTACAGGGCATTTGGGATAAGTTCCCATCTTTCTTTCTTTATCATGCAGAATTGATTCAGCTTTAAATATAACTCATTGAATTCCTTCCATGCATTCGTATGCGCATATGAGCGCTCGGTATCAACTGTGTATCATCGGCTTGTGATTTCAAGGATGATATGCGAGATGTGTATTCTGTGTTTTGGTGATGGGCCAGTCTGGAGGACTTGAGGCCATAGTTAGACCGCAGCTTAAGCTCGGTAGCTTTAGTTATAACTTGTACATTTGGACTCATATGTCCGGTAATGTCCCTACGAGTGGAATTTCGATGAGCGGTAGAATGGCCTTGTGATGAGTACCATGCACCTGCGGGATGTGTTAAGATGATTTGAATGTGACGAGAAGTGTTTTCTTGAAATGTAAAGGAAGGACATTGGATGCTTTATTTTCCCTTTGATGTGACGTATAGTCTCGAGTATGAATGTTTTGAAGGATCTTTCACGTTGTTGAATTTTGGGACAAATTTTCATTTCTGGTTAATGAGTTTGGACTCAGAAAGATTAAGTGATTTCATAGTAATTGTAATGGCGAAAGGGTATAACAAGATACCAATTTGAGGCTAAGCAGGTGGGTTATTCCTTACGGAGTAATATACATAGGTATGTTCTTTATAATGTGAATGCAGAGTTTCTTTGCTACCAGCGGGGCGTATGTGTTGAGATATGAATTTGAATATGGTTGAGAAAGTTGACTTGAGTGTTGAGAGAATGAATGCAAACTTAGCGGACGATTGAAGTATTTTATGGTTGGTATTGCATGAGCTTGAGAAGAATTTTTGTTGGACTGACTGCAATATTATGGCATTAATAAAGTATGTGTATTGTAAGTTATGGAGTGTTTAAATCTATGTATTTGAGCCAAGTGGGGGAGTTTGCTATGGCCAAATCAATTCATGGGTATGCGTCAAATTTCTGTGTTGGTCTGAAGTATGCTTGGGAATCAGTGATGACTTGCAGAGGTGGAGTTCGAGAATGACTCGAGTAAGGAACTTTCTGGATATGGGTTATATTGCGCTTTATGAGTATATGAAAATCATGGGATGAGTGAGTTGATAATTGTGAATGATGTAGTGTGCACGGAGTATGAATTTGATAGGTGGTATTAAAATACAATAACTTCTTTGAGTGTTGTTGTGCTAATGAGACACGTGTCTTTCAACCCGTTTGGGCGGTGCAATATTCAGATTTGAGAAAAATGGGTAACTCTCGAGAAGGTGCTAATGGATTCAAAAACGTATAAGTGGCAATTAAATTGTTTTTCGGATTCGTATATCACTAGAATCGGTTATATACATTGGATGGTGTCAGGACTTGCGATAATTCTGTATGACTATGGATTCTACATTTCGGTATAAGAAAGAAAAGAGGGACAATTTTAAATTTACATAAGGTATTTTCAGAGTGGGTGTTTCGTTTGTTGTATTATAGGGGTAATTAGGATGTGGTGAGACTCTACAGATATTTTGGTGGCAATATTCTTGGGTTTTGGTGACATACGTGGTTTGGTCGAGTAAGAGGAATTTAGTTCTAATAGCTTGGTTATGTGCAAATGGATTTCAAAGTGTTCGTGATGGTTTCTACCATGGTTTGAACCGGATATTTTATACCAGTGTGGGGAACATGTTGTGTATTATGATTTCCCACTAGAAAGAAGCAAGAGAGAGGTTTCTAACTAACCATGTATGTAATTTGCTGTTGACTCAGAGTTGATAATGAGATTCTTGTGCTTATCACATGATGGCATAATAGATGTGGTGTGTTGTGCGGGATTAAGATATACATGTACAAGGTGACAATTCAGTCTTGAAGAGAAGGTAACAAATGTTTGACAACATGGTCAGTTTCAAATATTTTGATGAATGTTATAACTGCTCGGTAATTCCTAATAAGGGTGCGTATTTCAGAAGGCGCGTTGTGTTTTGACTTACGAATGTTCATCGGTATTGCCGTACTCACCTGGTTGATAGACTACTAATATTCAAATTATTTCTATGTGGCACAGAAGAATTATGAAAGTATTCCTCATGGGATTATCGTGAATGGAAGATGTGTTAGTCATTTTAGTGCTGGAGTTGGGATCAGTTACGGTGATTCATGTGTTCGATGAATTTGGAGATGGGGAATTCTCAGAAGTATATTGTTTCGGGGTTGCGACCTATTTGAGGTGACTATTTTATTTTAACTCAGTGGAGACACTAGTTACATTAATTATTTGTTATAGTTACGAGTCGTAAGTGTGCATATATGTGAGGTTTGAACCAATGTGCGGGCATTGGGGCAGATATTTATACTCGAAAGAATGCTTAGGCTATGATATGCTTAGAGTTGACTGTTAAGTGTAAAGTTATAACGTTTCTCATGTTCTTACCTTTGTTGAGAACTTTCTGGGCTACACTTGAGGTTACAAAGAGGCCAATTCTCTGAATAAACCGGGTAGTTACTATTTCTGTGTTAAATTGCCGATTTGGAGTGTGATAGCGGACTTTGCACATGCTTACTCTATGGCGTGTTATTTATACTAGTCCAGGAGCATGAGAATCTTATTTTATTATCATATACAAGTGTACTTGTTTAATTGCTCTTGTATGATATACTGGGACTGGAGGCCTGTGACCATGCCAGGCGATTCATATTATTGGCACGTGAGTCGTTCATGCCGTGTGTGGAAATTTTATTTCTACGATAATTTATCTGATTAATTAATTTCCTTCCTCTACAATTGTGCACATATGCCTACAGTTATCCTCTTCATGAAATTTGAGGAGTTGGTTGTAACATTGTGGTTATAGTGGTGCTTGTTGAACTTGCAATATGGTTCTCTTCCTTGAGACATCTCCCATATTTGGGTACACGGATTGTGCAGTGGTGGATGGAGTTATATTGATGTGGCGTGTCTGTGGGATAGTTGTGTTTAATAATATAAGGTCATTGGACCTAGAATGAGTACTATCAGGTTTGAAACGGTATATTCGGGAGGATAATATTGAAATTCATCTTAGAAAGTGATTATGGTTCTAGTTGGGGCGAGAGAGCTCTATTACTTGTTGATCTGATAAGGGGTCTTGAGATTTCTGCGTGTTTCTTTCATTATCAGCAGTGTGAAAAAGTTTTAGACCGAGGTTTTGTTTGATATGGGGTTTAATACTATTATCGAGTTAATTTGGAGTAGTTGATGTGATAGAAAATGGTATTGCGAGCATGCGAGTTGTGTAGTATGTTAAGTGATTATATCTGGGATTATGGTTATGGATCAATACAGCTTGTTCAGACTCATACAACGTGTTGATGTGAGACTCAGGTCTTGAAAAGAAATTCTGAATGTTGAGGAAATTGAATTCCAAGGTTTATGTGCTAAGGTTGAAGTAATGATTTTTAATTATGTTGTGTTGTTAGGCCTATACAATTTACACGGAATAGGGTGGCGTGGGATCACCCCGGGTACGTGCGTGGTAAGATAGAACAGTGATGTGGTGGCTTGGAAACAACTCGTGGCACGTTCGAGGACGAACGCATGTTTAAGTGGGGGAGAATGTAACAACCCGATCAGTCATTTTGAGTATTATAACTCCGTTCCCCAATTTATTGCTCAATTTATACCTTACAATTGATTTATGACTTGTCGGGTTAGTTGGTTCAGGTCCGTAAGAATTTCGGAGTGAAATGAGATACTTAGTCTCATAATTGAAAATTTAAGTTAGAAAAATTGACCAGTTATTGACTTATCTATAAACGACCTCAAAATTTAATTCTGATAATTCCAATAGCTCCGTATGGTGATTTTGGACTTAGGAGCGTGTCCGAAAAATTATTTAGAGGTCCGTAGTGGAATTAGGTTTGAAATGGCGAAAGTTAAATGTTTTTCGGGAAGTTTGACCGGGGAGGTTGAATTTTTGATATCGAGGTCAGAATTCGATTCTGGAAATTGGAATAACTTTGTTATGTCATTTATGACTTGTGTGAAACATTTAAGGTCAATCGGACTTGATTCGATTGGCTTCGGCATCGAATGTAGAAGTTGGAAATTTTATAATTGACTAAAGTTTCAAGTGAGTTCGCACAAGACCCAACTTCAAATGAGCATAACTCTCATGACACGAAGTGTTATATATTGTATTACCTATCAAATTAAAAAATTTTAAGTCTAGTTTCTAAAGCTTCAAACCTTTCGTCATTTGGACATTCCTACAAGAAGTTATGACCAAATTACCAAAGGTTGGAAAAATGCAATTTCGCGACCAATTATGCGATCACAGAATATTTATGCGATCGCAAAACTGCTTCTGCGATCGTAAACTGGTCGCAAAATGGACCAGAAGATCCTAGTTCTGGGCACCAATTTATGCGATCATTGTGCGGCCCACATATCGATTATGCGGTCCATTATTCGACCGCATACCTATTTTCGGAGGGGTAATTTTTCTATTTTCATAACCCGACCCCATTTTGATAAATAGGCTTTGGGACTTATTTTGGGGCAATTATTTGATGATTTAGAGAGAAGTGAGAGTGTTCTAGAGAGAGAAAGTAGATGAAGTATCTTGTTCATTAAATTCTTGTCCAAGCCTTGAAATCCAACAAGAAATCCCTCAAGTTTTTCATCAAAGAGGTAAGGTTCTAACCCCTAATCTTCAATTTCGAGTTTGGGTGAAGATGGGTGATTAAGAGTATGATTCTTGGGTGTATGAGTATTATTTATACGTATCAATAAGGTTTATGGAAAGAGTGTTGAGTTCAAATGTGTAAAGATTGGGTTGAAAATGGTAAATATCTTCAAAGACTTTAATTGGAGATTTGAGGGTCGAGTTGATGTCGGAATTTGGTGAAATTTATATGGTTGGACTCGTGGTTGTATGGGCATTCATATTATATAACTTTTGTTGGGTTCCAATATACGGGCCCCACGGGCGATATTTGAGTGTAATTTCTGATTTTTGTGAAAACATTAGTATTTTGATATGGAATAAATTCCTATAATTTGGGTTGAATGAATCAAATTAACTGTGACTAGATTCGAGTCGTTCAGAAGTTGTTACATGCATAATGGAATTTCTGTAAGCATTGTTTAGCTTGCTCGACATTGGATTCGGCTTGTTCGAGTTAAGCAACTCTTCTAATCTTGGAGTTGAGGGTATGGACCTTGAATATATATATTATGTGAATTGGTGGGAGGTGACGCACATGCTAGGTGATGGGTGTGTGGGCGTGCACCATGGAATTTATGACATAATTATTTTCGTGGAATTTTGTAGTGCCGAGCGCGAGTGATTTGGGAGGATTAAGTGACTGTGAGGCATGAGTGACTGTGAGGACTGAGTGATTGAGAGGTATGAGTGAAATGATACTCTGAGAGTACGCATATGATTTTATCACTGAGTTGCATCGCATTGACATGCATACATGACATATAGGCATAGAGATTGATTTTTCTCATGCTGTACAGTATCACATCATTCATGCTTTTCTCACACATATTGACAGATGGGCATAGTGATGCAATTGTTTTATACAGGTTATTTGGAAAGAAAATGAAACATCCCATTTATTATCACGACCCCAAATTCCCTCCGTAGGATGTCGTGATGGCACCTAGTCTCTAAGACTAGGTAAGCATATCAATGCGGAATAATAATAAATATCTGAAATAATTAAACTACAATTCAAACAATTTTAACTCCCAAAACCTGGTAGAAATAAGTCACAAGCTTCTAAGAATTTATTCTCTATGTCTCCATACATGAGAGTCTAAAGAAAAATAAGGAAGACAATATAGTAAGATAGAAGGGGACTCTGATCATGGGAGTCCGATCATAGTGAGTCCGATCATGGAGTCGGGTCATAGTGAGTCCGATCATGGAGTCTGATCATGGGGAATCTGATCATGGTGAGTCCGATCATGGGAGTCCGATCATGGGGAGTCCGAATCGCATCAAACAACGCTAAAATCACGAATCATGCTCCAATTCAAGCTTAATAAAACTTAGAATTTCCAATTTCTACATTCGATGTCGAAACCTATCAAATCAAGTCCGATTGACCTCAAATTTTTCACCCAAATCATAAATGACATAACGGAGCTGTAAACATTTTCAGAACTGGATTCCGACCCTGATATCAAAAAGTCAACTCCCCGGTCAAACTTCTAAACTTTAAATTCCTATTTTAGCCATTTCAAGCCTAATTTCACTACGGACTTCCAAATAAAATTTCGATCACGTTACTAAGTCCAAAATCACCATACGGAGCTGTTGGAATCATCAAAACTCTATTATGGGGTCGTTTGCACATAATGCGATATCCGGTCACTATTTGAACTTAAACTTTTAATTTTTCATCAAAATTCCATATCTCGGGCTAGGGACCTTGAAATTTGATTCCGGGCATACGCCCAAGTCCCAATTCAAGATACGGATCTACCGGAACTATCAAAATGCTGATCCAAGTTCATTTGCTTAAAATGTTGACCAAAGTCAACTCAGTTGAGTTTTAAATCTCTAATTCATATTTTAATCCATTTTTCATATAAAAACTTTCCAGAAAATTTTACAGACTGCGCACCCAAGTCGAGGAATGATAAATAGTGCTTTTCGAGGTCTTAGAACACAAAATTAATTATTAAATTTAAAGATAACATTTTGGGTCATCACATTCTCCACCTCTAAAACAAACGTTCGTCCTTGAACGGAGTTAGAAAAAGTACATGAGCTGGTGAATAAGTGTGGATAACGGCTGCGTATATCATGCTCGGTCTCCCAAGTCGCCTCCTCGACTGGATGACCCCTCCACTGAACCTTCACGGAAGAAGTGTTTTTTGACCTCAGCTTTCGAACATGCCTATCCAAAATAGGCACTGGTTCCTCAACATAAGATAGATCGTTGTCCAACTGAACCGAACTGAAGTCTAACACATGACACAGATCGACGTGATATTTCTGAAGCATGGAAACATGAAATACCGGATGAACCACAGAGAGACTAGGTGGTAGTGCAAGTTTGTAAGCCACCTCTCCAACTATCTCAAGAATCTGAAAAGGCCGAATATACCTAGGGATCAACTTGCCCTTCTTCCCGAACCTCATCACACCCTTCATAGGCAAAACCCGGAGCAATACCCGCTCTCCAACCATGAATGCAACATCACGAACCTTCTGATCCGCATAACCCTTCAGTCTAGATTGGGCTGTACGAAGTCGATCCTGAATCAATTTAACCTTTTCCAAGGCATCCTGAACCAAGTCAGTACCCAAAAGTCTAGCCTCGCCTGGTTCGAATCAACCCACTGGAGGCCGGCACCGCCTACCATACAAGGCCTCATACAGAGCCATCTGAATGCTTGACTGGTAACTGTTGTTGTAAGCAAACTC
>AWOL01S0006939.1:2087-20200 GCA_000715115.1 Nicotiana otophora | reverse complement strand
ATATTACACTGCTTGTCCCCCCACCCACCCCCCACCAAGGATGAGCCTTTAAATATTATCTCTATTTTTAACTTTGTTACAAAAAATTAGCTTCTTCTTCACCTAGAACACCATAGTTCTTTAATGTTGAAAAAATGAACTTCTTGAACTAGAAGTTAATTATTGATTATTGTTAAAATTATTGAATATTAATAAATTTGAGCTTAAATATGAAAAAGACAAAGTGAGTTTTCTTGATTTAGAATTATTTGACTAAATTAATGATTGGGATCGTTTGTGTTAGTATTTGAAGATTTTATTTTAAATTTGAGATCATTTGGAGCAAACTTGGGGTGGTTTGATCAATGTTCAAATTGCAATTTCGAAGACGAATTTGTTGAACAACACAAAAACGTATGTCATATGATAGACTTTGATAATAATTTAATCGATAGGTCAATTGCAGATAATACAAACTTATGCCAATCTAGTAGAGTTTGTTGAATAATTGAACAAGCATAAAATCAAGCCAACTCGGTAGAATTTGTGAACAATCTAATAAATAAGTCGAATGCAGATAACACAAAGTCATGCCAATATGATAGAATTTGGTGAACAATTGAACAATTATAAAGTTATATCAACAATGTAGAATTTATAAATAATAAACAATATATGTAGAGTTAATATGGTATAAAATTTACCAATTCGGTAGAGAAATACCTGACAAGTAATAAGTGTGTATTGATTTTTTAAATACATTTAAAAATAGGAATAATATTTAAAGATAGGTATGGGTGCTTCAACACCCATTGACCTTGGCCACACTATTTTATCTATGCATATATAATACTTTAAAAAGTCTATAAAATGGGCATGAGCATCCACTATACCGAAGGTTCAATAGATGAAATTTATACTAATATCAATTGTAAATTCTAGATTCGCCACTATCCTTATAGGTGAAAATAGCATGGCTACCAAGTTTTTGGACTGGTAATTGCAAAATAGTTAGCGTTTGCAAAGTCATTGAAAAATAGTCATTTTTTTGCTGCAACACGAAAGGTTTCAGCATAATATACCGGAGATTGGTGCACCTGTGTATGAACTTCCAGCATATTATGTTGGAACTCCAACACACGGAAAGTTCCAGCATAATATACTGGAGATTGGAGCACATGTGTATGAACTTCCAGCATATTATGTTGGACCAGTATATTATGCTGGAAGTCTAGTATATTATGCTGGAACTTCAGTATATTATGCTGGAATATTTTTCGGATTTTGAACAGTATTTTCGTTCATATTTATCCTTACATGAAAAGTGACTAAATTTCGATTACTTTTGAAACTGTGACTAGTTTTCAATTCTCACTTGTAAATCTAGCTATTTTTGAATTTCACCCTCCTTATAGGGTCATTCTTGTCAATCACCCGAAATTTTTATGAAAATATAATTTAACTGAGTCGGGCCTCTTTCTCTTGGGTCATTGATCACTTCACTTGGGCCTGGATCATGAACGAATTATTTGGGCTAAACAAAAATTGCAGGCAAGTTCCTCGAGCAACTGCAATAAAGTTTTTCCAAATTAGTCAATAGAGTTGTTGATTAGTTGTTACTTGTTAGTACTTAGAAGCCTGCAGGGTGTGCGAACTCTGCGTTCTGCGAATTCCTAGAATGACTTTAACTCTGTTTGGAGGAAAATTGAAAGCAAAATCAAACCCGAATCGTGTGAATTGTCTTGGTCTGAGGTAGGGGTGTCAAACGAGCTGGTCAGGTCGGATACGGCAAACAATCAAAAGATTACGAATCTTTGGTAAGGAAACAATCATTTCAATTATGTGTACAAAAGATTACGAATCTTTGGTAAGGAAACAATCATTTCAATTATGTGTACGTGAAATCCTGTCTTTGTATTCTTTGTGCTTTTGTGCTTGATAAAGCCAAGCATAATCGAGCACATAGTCTCCTCACCATTCACATTATTCTCTCCACAAAAATCAATTCCAATTTCCCATCATTGCCAAACTCACTTTTCCGTATTTTTTGCTTCCCTTGGATTTTTGAAACGGACATCTCCTCATCCACTTACATTTGTGCAACGACGAATATGTACTACTATTAATTGTTTGTCCAATTGATTATTTTTATTTTCCTTTTTTTTTTTGGATCTTTACGCTAGTAGCTGCCTGAAATTTATTTTTCCAAGTTAGTATATATTGATTATACATGATTATACACATATTATACATATATTATATATCCACATACTATTTTTAGTTTAAACGATTGAGTGAATGTCTATTTAGATTAAACTTTTTTTCCTTTAGGGTTGGGGCCCAAGTCATTGGCCAATGGAGGAAGAAAAAGTAAGAGGGATGACCTTTTGGTTCAAACCTTACGCTCAAGTGCCAAGACAAAGAGGGACACATGTGTTGCACATAGAAAAAGGACACATAAACAAGACTTGTGAATTCCAACTTCCAACTGAAGGAGATTTCCACGTTCCAAGACAAATAAAGGGTTTGTTAAAGACTAGTCTCGCCATCTTTGACAAGCAGTCAAAGTTTGGGGTGATTTTGGACAAGATTGTTTGTTTTGAATAAGTGGGCAAAGACTAAGAAAAATGATGTAATTAAGTTGCATGAAGCCAGGAAAATGCTGAAAGTTGCATGCTTTTGTATAGAATTCTCGAATCAAAGAAACTCTGTACAATTAGGGGGGAACCAATTTGTCGTGTAATCATATTACTGCATGGCATGGACCAAACTTCCCTTTGTCACCAAATTAATCATTACGTTCTTGTTTGGCTCATTGTATATGTCCATAGTACTCCTAAATTAATGCTTTTGGTTTCGTATTTCTTATCCTAAAATCCAAAATCAAATTTCCTCTTCCTTTGCACTCTCTCCAATAAACAATATCGCCGCTGCTCAGGCCAAAACTTTAGAGCTAACGGATTCGGGATGAATTCATGATTTAAATGTTACGTGTTTAATTTTTTAAGGTTTTAATGTTAAATTCATTATATTTTAAAATTTATGAGCTTATATTAACTACTTATTGCAACTTTAATTAATTTTACATATAAAGTTATACTCTGCGTGTGCATCAAACTATTCTTCGTCGAAAAATTATACTACGTATAAGGTAAAATATTATTTGTTATTGATTAAAAATTGATTTTGAACACCCTTACGTATAAGGTAAAATATTACTCTCTCCGTTCACTTTTACTTGGCACGTTTTGACTTATCACGCCCCTTAAAAAATAATAAATGAAATGCATAATTTACCATGATACACATATTAATTGATGCATATTTTATTGGATTTGAGAAAATGATTTGAAATGAGTAATAAATATTGTGGGTATAATAGAAAAAAATATCTTTTCTTGATATGCGTATAGTGACAAGTAAAAATAAAAATTTATTTTTAGTATACATGTCAAGTAAAAGTGAACGGAGAGAGTACTTGCTATTGATTAAAAATAGACTTTGAACACCCTTGCANTTTTTAAAATAAAAAGGTATACATTAAAAGTTACATAAAATTTTATAGAAATCAACTATTCTTATAATAAAAGCCCCGGATAATAGAAAAATTATTTAACTATCTAAATAATTATAGTATCATATTTTTGTTGGCAGAGTCACAAAGGAACATGTAAATGAAAAGGAAAATATCATATTAATGGAGTATCGTATTTTTGTACGCAGAGGAACATGTAAAAGAAAAGGAAAATATGTCACGCGAGGAATTTTCCTAGCTTTCTTAGACCTTGTACAAATGCATGATATTTTTATTGAGTCCTGACTGCGCACCACATAATAGTATATATAATAATATAATAGTAGTAATAAGTAGTAAGAAGTGGAAGTGGCCGTCGGAGTACAAAAAGATATTCGATCTCTTCCAAATCTATTTCCTTTTTTATCCGTCCAAAAAGAATTATTTTTTTATAAATTTAGAAACAATTTAAATTAAATTTAATATTCTATCCTTAATAAGAAATTTTTATAACCACACAAATACTTTGTGTCTTTTTAATTTGTTTAGGACCATAAATTTTAAAAATATTTATTTTTTCTCAAAATCCGTATCCAATCAAATAAATTCATATAAATTTGAACGGAGAGTACAGTACTCGTAGACTGCTATATAATAGTATAGACAAGAATTGCCTATATTTCAGTAAGTATATTAAATCGATGAGGAATCTCAAAGCATGCTAGTTGGCGATGACAAAAAGGGGAAAGACATGCTTTTTGGCTAATTAGCTTTTGCAAAGAGAACAAATCCATCTTTTATAATTTGCATGATACTTGGCATCAACTTAGAAAAGTGATCGAGAAAAAGATACTGACTCACGTGATAGCCAAGCACGCAGCATTGTACTAATATGATAAAGACATAAACTATTCATCTTTAGGTAGCTTAAGGTTAAACTAATCATTTCAGCTTGATTCTTTAATATTAAATTATCACCCAAAAAATAGTTTACTAGTTGACTTATAACGCTGTCCATTAACAATTTTATGTCATTTTATTCTTTCTGATGGTCCAAGATTCGTAGGGGTCTTTTCTTAATGTCCACATATTCGAGTGATAAATTAGTGATGTTCGGTTTTTAAGTGAAGGAGAATTTTAGGTTGATGTGGTGAGTTTAACTCAACTCGTTGATTTTTGCTTGACATATGCAAAAGAAATTCAAAATCTATACGCTTAATAAGATCATACTAATTAATTCTAAACTCAAACATATGAAAAATATAGAATATATTCATATAACAACATTACACTAATTAATTCTGAACTAAGTTCGGATGAAACTTGTCAATATTGGTTTTATATATATATATATAAAACCAATATTGACAAGTTTCATCCGAACTTAGTTCAGAATTAATTAGTGTAATGTTGTTATATGAATATATTCTATATTTTTCATATGTTTGAGTTTAGAATTAATTAGTATGATCTTATTAAGCGTATAGATTTTGAATTTCTTTTGCATATGTCAAGCAAAAATCAACGAGTTGAGTTAAACTCACCACATCAACCTAAAATTCTCCTTCACTTAAAAACCGAACATCACTAATTTATCACTCGAATATGTGGACATTAAGAAAAGACCCCTACGAATCTTGGACCATCAGAAAGAATAAAATGACATAAAATTGTTAATGGACAGCGTTATAAGTCAACTAGTAAACTATTTTTTGGGTGATAATTTAATATTAAAGAATCAAGCTGAAATGATTAGTTTAACCTTAAGCTACCTAAAGATGAATAGTTTATGTCTTTATCATATTAGTACAATGCTGCGTGCTTGGCTATCACGTGAGTCAGTATCTTTTTCTCGATCACTTTTCTAAGTTGATGCCAAGTATCATGCAAATTATAAAAGATGGATTTGTTCTCTTTGCAAAAGCTAATTAGCCAAAAAGCATGTCTTTCCCCTTTTTGTCATCGCCAACTAGCATGCTTTGAGATTCCTCATCGATTTAATATACTTACTGAAATATAGGCAATTCTTGTCTATACTATTATATAGCAGTCTACGAGTACTGTACTCTCCGTTCAAATTTATATGAATTTATTTGATTGGATACGGATTTTGAGAAAAAATAAATATTTTTAAAATTTATGGTCCTAAACAAATTAAAAAGACACAAAGTATTTGTGTGGTTATAAAAATTTCTTATTAAGGATAGAATATTAAATTTAATTTAAATTGTTTCTAAATTTATAAAAAAATAATTCTTTTTGGACGGATAAAAAAGGAAATAGATTTGGAAGAGATCGAATATCTTTTTGTACTCCGACGGCCACTTCCACTTCTTACTACTTATTACTACTATTATATTATTATATATACTATTATGTGGTGCGCAGTCAGGACTCAATAAAAATATCATGCATTTGTACAAGGTCTAAGAAAGCTAGGAAAATTCCTCGCGTGACATATTTTCCTTTTCTTTTACATGTTCCTCTGCGTACAAAAATACGATACTCCATTAATATGATATTTTCCTTTTCATTTACATGTTCCTTTGTGACTCTGCCAACAAAAATATGATACTATAATTATTTAGATAGTTAAATAATTTTTCTATTATCCGGGGCTTTTATTATAAGAATAGTTGATTTCTATAAAATTTTATGTAACTTTTAATGTATACCTTTTTATTTTAAAAACACTGAGATTTTCCTCCTCCTTTTCTTTTCAGAAATTACGCTGAGAAAGATATTTTAATTCTCGTATTTCCGATTGTGGCATTCTTTTGGAAAGAAAATAGCATTTTATGTCCTAGTTTAAGGCACATTTGGTTTACGGCCAACATTTAGTTTATCTTTTTGGATAATTAATTCCCGAATTAAATTTGAGAAGAGTTTATTTCACTTTTAGTTGGAATAAAATTACGGTATAACTAATTTCGAGATAAATTATTTTGGAATTGTAGTGTTATTTTTATCCGTATAAGAGAGTGAATAACTAATCCTGAAATAATTAATTTTGGGATAACTTGTTTCTCGACTAAGCGGACCTTAATCTTCCTCCAAGTGTTATAACTATCCAATTGTCATTAGATGACTTGTTACTTAATTGCAATAACTATGAATATTTTGCTACTTTTAAAATCCTAGATTACGTAAATACACAGACAACTAGACAAGACATGCAACAGAAATGGATCCAGCTAAGATCAATTGAAGCAGAGACCTCCATTGGCTAGAAGCTATAGAATCAAAGTAGGTCCAAAGTGGTTCAAGAGAGCTTTGTGAATTAGGGCCCGCCACAAGCTCCAAATGCAAATGCCTTATTAAAGTTCCATTTTCCTGCATGTTAAGTAATCTGTGTCATTCAATTTTTTTTCCTCCAAAAATTGCTCGAAAAGAACAAATTCTATCGAGATTATCACAAAGAAGAAGAGATGGAGCTCACATAGGAGCTCCAATGGAGGCTCTAGAAGGTTCTGAGTGAGAAACATATATGAGAGTAGAGAGAGAATGAAGAGGAATTAAAAAATGAAACTCTACTACTCTTCTCATTATAAAATACAACTAACTACATGTTTACTCAGCATATCTATTTATAAAAGCATAGACATAAAACTACTCTCATAACTACATGCTTACTCAGCATATTACAAATTAATTTATCTTCAACTAACTAACTATATCTCATCTCAATACCCCGTTCAAGTTGGATGGGAGGGCCTCACAGCCAACTTGCCAAGAACAATATTATGTTTAACTCCTGTGAGGGCTTTAGTAAGAATGTCAGCCAATTGGTCAGTAGTGGCTACATGGTGAAGAGAGATGAGGCCCTTCTGGAGTTTGTTCCTTACAAAGTGGCAGTCGACCTCAATGTGCTTTGTCCGCTCATGGAACACGGGATTGTGAGCAATATAGATAGTAGATTGGTTGTCACAGAAAACAGCAATGAGACTGGACTGTGGGATAGTAAACTCTTCAAACATCCTGCTTAACCATACCAATTCCCCAACAACTTTTCTGAGGGACCTGTATTCAGCTTCAGCTGATGACGGGGAAATGGTCTCTTGTTTCTTGAACTTCCAGCTAATGGGACTGTCTCCTACTAGAACAATATAACTAGTGACAGATCTCCTAGAGTCAGGGCAGGATGCCCAGTCAGAGTCACAATAGGCAGAGATGGAACAATCAGTACAAGTACCAGTGATGATAACTTCATCAACATACACAGCTACAAAGATACTGGAGGATGAATCTTTCTTGGAGAAGAGTGAATAATCATTTTCAGAATATTTGTACCCGATTGATGACGGGGCTTCAGTCAGCTTGGCATACCACTACCTACTGGCTTATTTCAGCCCATACAAAGATTTGTTTAGTTCGCAAACGACCTTGTGTGGACCAGTTTGATCAATCAGAAGACCTGGTGGAACCTCCATGTACACCTATTCATATAGGTCACCATAGAGGAATGCATTATTTACATCAAGTTGAAATATATCCCAACCTTCCTTTATAGCAACAGTAACTAAAACCCTAACTGTTGGCATCTTGACAATAGGGGAAAAGGTTTTTGTATAGTCAACCTCTACTTGTTGAGTATACCCTTTCACCACCAGTCTAGCCTTAGATCTCTCAATACTACCATATGCTTTATGCTTGATCTTATAGACCCATTTGCAGCCTATTGCCTATTTTCCATCCGGTAAGGGTACTAAATCCCAAGTGTGGTTGGCATAAAGAGCCTTAAATTCATATTTCATGGCTGCTTGCCATGCAGGATTAAGTGCTACCTCTCCACATGAGAATGGCTCACTATTATGACAAGCATCGTCACTAAGTGTTGACTCTCAGAACATAGGTCATCAGGGGTGACATGATTGTGATTGGAAAAAAGTACACTTAAGGAAGGTAAACCTTGAGAAGCAACAAGATAAGATGTGTTAGGTTAGTTACAAATGTAATCCTTAAGGTAGGTAGGAGTTTTATGTGTTCTGTTGGACTTTATTAGCATGGGTATTTCTGATTGGGTAGTTGCTGGTGAATAATGACTGGTAACTTCATGTGAAGCTGTAGGGATATGAGCATAAATAGATAAAGTGTCTGATGCATGTATTAAAGTATCATTACCAGGTGAGGACTCAGGGTGTTGATGCACATCTGGAGATGTAATACTTGTAGGACTTTGAACACTAGAATATGGATTGTTACTCTCACTGTAAGTCGGAAGGGAACCTGATTTGAGGACATTGTACAGGGAAACATTCTTAGAGCCTAGAGAAAAAGGAAAGACATCTTCATAGAACACTACATCTCTATAGACATGAATCATTCTAGTGGCTAGGCTCAGCACTTTATAACCCTTTGTCCCAAAGGGATAGCTCACAAAGACACGAGGAGTTGTCCTGGGCTCACATTTGTCTCAGTGCACCTTAGGCACAGTGGGATAATAAAGATAACCAAAACTTCTCAAATGAGAATAATAGGGTTTCTTGTGATATAAGAGTTCAAAAGGGCATTTGTTGTTAGATAGGTGGTAGGTAATCTGTTAATTAGGTAAGTGGCTGTCAAAATACACTCTCCCAGTATCTAGTTGGTAATTTGGATTGAAACGTGAGTGCCCTGGCAGTTTCAAGGAGATATTTGTATTTTCTCTTCACTACCCCATTTTGTTGTGGAGTGTAAGGGCAGGTTTTATGGTGAATAATGCCTTTGAATTGATAAAATATGGTGGCTTCATGACTGGTAAACTCCAGTCCATTATCAGATCTGATGGTTTTCACAGAGGTGTTGAATTGATTCTCTATCATGTTTACAAAAGCTTTAAGGGTTTGTAGGACATTGCTTTTATTGCTTAACAAATGGGTCCAGGTGGACTTGCTAAAATCATCCACTAATGTGAGGAAGTATTTGTAATTATCATGGGTAGTGACATGGTAGGGGGCCCATATGTCAACATGAAATAATTGAAATATCTGAGTAGAAGCGCTGGTTCTTTGTTGAAATGGAAGTTTGGTTTGTCTAGCTATGGGACAAATAGAACAAATGAAGGGTTGTTTAGGTGAGAAATTCACATGTATGAAGGATATTCCTCTCATTTTGACAAAGGGAACATGGCCAAGCCTATTATGCCACAAGACATTTACATCATGTTTATCTAACACAGTTGAAGACTCATTCTTATTATTGTGAATGAAAGTATTTACATTTGCTAAATAATGATGTGAATGAGCGGGACTTCTGAAGACTCCACTATTTACACTAGTAGAAGAAAAATTGTTGCAATAAGAAATTGACACATTAACATTTGAAACAGTACTTTTACCCTTCAAACACCTGGAACATAGGAGGTATAGCCCCTCCTTGCTACTACCAATCACATGAGGCCTCTTCACTAAAGTGACCTGTAACAAACACAGTACATCAGTAAAGAATACAATACACTTGAGATGTGTTGCAAGTGAATGGACAGAAATCATGTAGTATTTAAAGGATGGAACATAGAGGACTTTGTGTAAGGTAATTTCAGAACTAAGTATCACATCTCCAAATTCAAGCACTTTCACCCTATATCCATTTGGTAAGCTTATCAACAGAGGGTATGGTAGTGTTGTGATGTTACTATGTGCATTCTTATTGAAGGTCATATGGTTAGAAGCTCATGAGTCTATGATCCAAAAGTCAGTCTTAGATTCAAAACATTTGCACGACGGTTTGTCAAAATCAATAGAAGAAGTGCAAACTACAATGCCTGCAAAGTTGACAGCACCACTGGTGATATTGGCATTGCTGGGAGATCCTCCTGTCTGGAATTGTTGTAGCAAATTCACTATCTGTCCGTAATGTTCTTTTGTCATGGCTGATATTTTGATTCTCATCATGCAAGGTTGGATCATCTTCCTTCTCGTGGAGAAGATCAACTGGGACTCCATGTGTGAACACCTAATTTTTGACCGCATCCAAATTNATTTGATTGGTTGTAATAATAGATTTTTTGGTGACCATTGGTTCAACTATAAATAGGGGAGGATGTTGCCTAATTTAAACACACCAAAAACAATGCGAAGCTAAGCAGAAAGCAAAGCATTGAGAGTAATCCACAGAGTGTTGTCTGTGAGATAAATAGTGTGAACACCTAATTTTTGACCGCATCCAAATTCGATACTATTTTAGTGTAAATATTTCTTTTAGGTCTAATCTTAATATTTTAAACTTTTATCTTACTCTTAATTGGTTTTATTTGAAAAACAAATATTAAACACTATAAAAAAAATATTCACATTCTTAGGGTATAAGTTTATTTCTATTTACAAGAGAAAAGAAAATTTACAAAACATACTTAGTTTCTTTTAATTTGAATTCAAATAAGTAAGTTATGGTATCTTTTCTTAGTATTATTTAAATTATATGCAAATATTTAATTTTCTTATATTTTTCTTAGTCTAAAAGAAGTGGGTTTATATTTTTATTTATGTATTTTACCTTACCTTTTCTTTAAATAAAAGAAGTAAATAGAATAACATATTTTTAATTTTAAAAAAAAAAGAGATCATAGCTAACTCCTATCCGATCTAACAATCCCAACTTCTCCCACCCCTCACGTCACTCTACACCGATGCACACACTCACGTTCCAATCCCCATGCCCCCCACTCTTTCACGCACACACACCAACACATTAACTTCCTTCACCCATACATCTATATATAATACACACACATTACATAAAGGGGGGAAGGCAATATTTTGAAAAGGAGAAAAGTTTGAAACAAAAGGAAAGTAACGTTGCAAAGAGAAAAGAAAACACTTCACAGAAGAAGGAAAAAAGTAACGGAGATTGAGAGAGAGAATCAGTTCTCTTATAGGAAAACTTCACTTGTAGAAAACATTTGGTTAAGTTATTCAGTTCGAAGCCGGAATTCGAGATTTCGTTCGCGATTTTGAGTTTGCGGTTCTAGAAAGTTAGCGTTGCTAGCTTTGAAAATCAGTAGATTAGCCATTGTGTTCTTATTCTGTGATCTTCGCAAAAGGTGACATTCAATTCTTTCTTATCAATTAAAAGTGATAATGAGTTGAAGCATGATATGGTTTTTTATTGTACTGTGTATCTACAATCTTAAAGGATCATCAATTGGATATATGGGTAAAAAATGGTATTTCAGTTTTCATGGAGTTAAAGCATTATGTGATTTTTCTTCAGTTTACTAAACTTAGCCTTAGAATAGTTTAACAAGTGCAAAAGTTTTCATTAATGATAAGGGATGGAGTCAACATGGTTAATTTTAACACTACTTCATATTGAACTGAGGTGAATTAACTTTTATAATATTAGGATAGGTACTTTATCTAGGTATTTCTTTAAGAAGTTAAACAAGTAGTGTATGTCTTGAAATAATATTAGCTTTTTTCCCCTGTAGTTTTAAAGATTTGAATTAATTTGGGTTAATAGTTCTTTTATATATATATATATATATATATATAAATACATAATTTTATGTTCATTGTGCGCCAAAAGGATTAATACACGATGGACAGATTAGTTAATGCGCCAAAAGGATTAATACATGAGGGACAGATTAGTTAAACTTTGGCATATCTTCTTAAGGTGACTTTGGATCATTATTCTTCATACTTCGTTTAGTGATCAATTTTTATGCTTGCTGCATTTTTTCGTATGTGAAATCCTAAAAGAATTCATTACTAGTAGTTGCTAAGACATTAATGTCCTAGTAGGAATCATATTCCACAAGTAAGTAGAAATATTTGAAGAGTATTTTCTTTAGTGTTAGATGAAGTTTTGGTTTTCAGTGGGATATTTACATTACCGTAGCTGGAATTGTTCGTTGGTTTCCCACTATGAACTTTTCCTTCAAATTTTAAAGCATGTATTAATCCCGTAATTTTGGCCTAAAAATAATATTGATCCATTGTAATTTGTCCTTGTATTAAATAAAAGGCTTTTCCTTAGATATATTTATTCAGTCATTACTCCATCACATGAATTTAATGGTTCTTTTCTTAGGTCGTGTAATTTGTCTCACATGGAAGAGGTTCGGGGATGTTTTGGGTTTACATAGAAGTTTAGGTCTGCCGATTTAAAAAATAAATATTTGTGAGGTCCATACATGGGTTGCGAATTAATTCAAAGCCGTTGAAAAAAAAAGTGGTAAAAGAAATTGTGAGCAGCCGAGATGAATTAGGAACTAATTCAAGACTCGTTGTAATAAGTAAAATATTAATATATAAATAAATATCTCAGATCTAAATAGATAAATAAATGAAATACTCTGAATATGCTAGTATGCTTTAGGCGCGTGTTAATCAATTAATTATCGTGATTATGTACATGTCCGCGTGACATAGTTATGATTTGCTAAATTAAAGGCAAAGTATGCGTTCGCACGACTTTGACAAAACGATCTTAAACATAATAAAGTATTACTAATTATGTACACGTTCGCGTGACATGATTCCTGATACACCAAACAAAACGAATAAACTACGCGAGTCTGATTCTTACAGGATGTGAGATACGTAGGCAACCTTCATCGGGTCCGGCCCCCAATGTAAAAAAAAAGATTTATTTTATTACTTCTTTAGAAGTCTTTCTTTAAAAAATTTCCACAAAAAAAGAGTTAGTTTATTTACTTTATTTTGACCTTCCTGAACTACGCAAGTTCTGATTCATGTGGCGTCATGATACGTAGGCAATCCCCCATCAGATTCGATCATTGCCATCAAATAAACTAATTGAAAAAAAAAGAGAAGAAATAAAAAGAAAGAAAGGAGTGACAAAAATAACAAAGAAAAACAAAGAGCGAAAAATAACTAAAAAATAAAGCAAGAGCGAAAAAGTACAAAAAGAGAACTCTTTGTCCAATTTAAAAAATAAAACTGCGAAAAATTTACGTGAATGCTATCAAATGGCGCAAGCAAGCCGCCAGGGTAAAGCCTCCAATGGATGAAGCAGAAATGGTTACGATCTTCCTACAGGCTCAAGAGGCGGACTATTTTCAGAACATGATGTTCGTTATGGGTAATCCATTCGCCGAGGCTATCAAAATTGAGGAGATGGTCGAAAGTAGTTTAAAAAGGGCCAAATCTTGAGTCATGCTGCCTTTAAGGCCACATCACAGATCGTTCAGAATGGTTCGGGGGGGGGGGGGGGGGGGTTAATGAACAGAAACAGGAGGGAAGATGGAGTCATGATGGCTTTGAGCTCGAGGGGGGCCCGTAGGTCATTCAACCAATCATATATGCTTCCTAAGGTCCAACAACAATATTATCTCCATCAATATGTGGTTTATGTTGTGGCACTACCTCTCTATGCGGTGATGAATGCGCAACCTTACATGCGACCACAACATTATACACAAAATCGTGCTCCACGTCCCAGAAATGCCCGTCCCTACCAAGCTCCATATAATCCCCAACCAAATATTCCCCAATACAATCCTCGCCTAAGAGAACTCCTCAAAAGGAATCAGTTCACCCCTATTGGTGAATCATATTCAAGCTTGTTTCAAAAGCTAATCGGGCTAGGTCTGCTGCAGCCAGTGGCCTCGAACCGGCCAAATCCCGAGTCCCCTTCGCACCAAGCTTATGCTAGATGTGAATATAACTCTCGAGCAATGGGACATGATACTAAGCACTGCTGGACTCTCAAAAGAGCAGTGGAGGACCTCAATAAGGTCGAAGAAATAGTTCTTAAGGAAGAAGGGGGCCCTAATGTGACGACCAACCTTTTGCCTACTCACAACAAAGGGCCAATCGTTGGAATGATTTGTGATGACGAGAAATTTGATCCAGCACTAAAAGCCATTGTATCCATGGCCATGACAGAAGAAAAACCTAAAAGGGTTCGCCAAACTTGAAAAGTTACCTATCAGACGGGAGTCTCAGTAGCGGGTCTTGCTGTCTTTTCTGCATTTCGGGTTATTTCAGGGTGTAATCCGAATGTTTTTACTCTATTGTCTTACTTTTTGATGTAAACACATTTTTTAAAACAACGAAAAAGTTATTCAATAAATGAAATTAATATTTCATCATCCATGAATGTCTCTTTTCTTACTTTTGTCACTTTTCTTACTTTCTTTCTAGGTCTGTTAAATGCAGATTTTAATAACATGACATACTTACGAACTTCAAGCCCAGATCCTAAAACGTTGCCAGACCTTGAAATAATGAATCAAGAAGTAGAATGTATCGAAGATAAGGCTTGTAAGACAATAAACAGAGAATGGACAACAAGCCTAATCCAAGACCAAATGAAAACTGCCCATACTTGATTGGTTTATGGCACTGAAACCGTGATATCAGTAGAAGTTAAAATTCCCTCTCTTCGGATCATTGTTGAAACAAGTTCGAGGATGAAGATTGGGTCAAGAACCTATTGAAGCAAATGACTTTGGTTGATGAAAAGCGATTGGCTACAGTTTGCCACATGCAGTTGTACCAACAAAGAATGGCCCGTGCCTACAACAAGAAAGTGCGGCTCAAGAAATTTGAAGTATGGCAACTCGTTCTCAGGAGTATTCTTCCGCATCACGAGGAAGCTAAAGAAAAATTTTCCCTGAATTGGAAGGTCCATACATTGTAACAAGAGTGCTGCCAAAGGGAGTATTGTATTTGGGAGACATCGAAGGAAATATTCCCGATACAACTGTCAATGCAGACACGGTCAAAAGGTACTATGTTTGACCCTTTACACAGCTTTAATTCTCTCTGATTGGGATGACGAAGGATTTCATTCTAACTACCCAAATACTATTAACCCTTTGCTAACTATTTGAGCCAGATACTTTTTCCTTGGCGACCCTCTTTGGAACCTTGTATGTAATGAGAAAGAAAAAGAAAAGAAAGGGGTTGGGAAAGAAATGAAAATGATTTTGTTTTTTAAAAAAGAAGAAGAAAAAGCAACAAAAAAAAAGTTCAGGTTAATTGAACTACGTTCGACCTGATTCCGAAAGGATACGTAGGTATCCTCACTCTAGGGTTTGGTCACACCAAAATAAAAATTTACATTCCCCCAAAAGTGAAAATTGGAGCAGATGTCACAATTTTTCGGCGATGATTTCGCCCGAAAGGTTCTAATGTTGTAATTCAATCAAAATTCTTTTCACCCAAATTCTTTCAAGTCCTTCCGATCAATCAGCGAGAATGTTCAAGAATTGGAGGATACAGTTATTTGGATTGGATGCTACCAAATGAGAGAAATAAAATGAGAGAGTCATATTGGTGAAAACCCTCATGGGTACTGTAGGGCGATGGTGAGTAGAGAAAATAAAAATGAGAAAGTCATGTTAGTGAAAACCCGCAAAGGTCACTATAAGGCGATGGCGAGAAGAGAGATGAGAGAGATCTGCTAGTGAAAACACGTAAAGGGCACCGTTGATCGAAAAGAGGAACCACACAGCCATGGAATCAACACAGCCCGGAGCAGAATTTTTCGGTTTCAAGTCCAAAGCTGTGATGAGTTTCTAAGAGTCGGACAATTTACATAGATCGGGCATCCAGTCCAAAAGACATGTCAAGTTCATTGAAGTCCGCATGTACTCCCAGATACGTCCGTCTTTCTGTTCCGTGAGAGGGACACCTCTTGCTTTAAACTCATTCTCTATTCTATTATTTATTTTTCTTTTAATCCCTTTCGATCTAACTTTGTTTAAAAAATAAGGCAAAGAAAAGACGGCAAGACCGATTTACAAGGTTCTCATTTGAAGCGAGTTGATATATTCAAAATGAGCCCAACCTCAGCAAGGGCATCAAGTCTACCCCGACTGACCATGATTGGCCGATTCTTTGAAATGGAAAACTTTGAAAGAAGCCAAAAGCAAAATGCCAACAAAGGAAAAATAAAGTTGAAATAGGTTAAGTCCCACATGACCAACCGTCATGGCAAAGTTTGGAAATGCCAAAGGTTCTCTGGGGTCAGAGATGCAGTTGGTATTCAGGAAATAATCAGTTGCAGTTGAAAAACAAATGTGTCGATATCAAGAGATCGAAATAATCAAGGCCACAAACCAACCTCAATTGTAAAACTAACAAATCTTTCTTTGTTTAGAACAGGAACACAACAATTTAAGAAACGGTTTGTGAAAAGACAAACACCATTAAGTGAAGTTCTCAAATCCTTAATTTTCTTCCGATATGCATGTAAATATGTTATTTTTAGTTTCATTATAGGGAATCAATACCCTATCTTCAATACAGGGTACTACATCCCCTGGTTGCATTACTTTCTGCCTACATAGGGTACGACATTCCCTAGTAGTATCTTAAAGAGCCAAGAGCCTTACCTTATTGCCAATACAGTGTACTATATCCCCTGGTTTCATTTTATTGCCAACATAGGGTACGACATTTCCTAGTAGCATCCTAGAGTGCCAAGAGCCTTACCTTATTACCAACACAGAGTACTACATCCCCTGGTTGAATTACTTGTTACCAACATAGGGTACGACATTCCCTAGTAGCATCTCAAAGCGCCACGAGCCTCATTTTATTGCCAACATAGGGTACGACATTCCCTAGTAGCATCCCAGAGTGCCACACACCTCATCTTATTGCCAATACAGGGTACTACATCCCCTGGCTGCATTACTTTCTGCCAACATAGGGTACGCCATTCCCTAGTAGCATCTCAGAGAGTCACGAGCCTCATTTTATTTCCAACATAGGGTACAACATTCCCTAGTAGTATCCCAGAGTGCCACGAGCCTCATCTTATTGCCAACACAGGGTACTACATCCCCTAGCTACATTAGTTTCTGCCTACATAGGGTACAACATCCCCTAATAGCATCCTAGAGTTCCAAGAGCCTCACCTTATTGCCAACACATGGTACTACATCCCCTGGTTACATTTCTTATTGCAAACATAGGGTACGACATTCCCTAGTAGCACCCCAGAGTGCCTCGAGCTCATCTTATTGCAAACACAGGGTTTTACCTCCCCTGGTTGCATTTCTTATTGCAAACATAGGGTACGACATTCCCTAATAGCATCCCAGAGTGCCAAAAGCCTCATCTTATTGCCAACACAGGGTACTACATCCCCTGGTTACATTTCTTGTTGCAAACATTGGGTACGACATTCCCCAGTAGCATCTTAGAGTGCCACAAGCCTCATCTTATTACCAACACAGGGTACTACATCCCCTGGTTACATTTCTTGTTGCAAACATTGGGTACGACATTCCCCAGTAGCATCCTAGAGTGCCACAAGCCTCATCTTATTACCAACACAGGGTACTACATCCCCTGGTTGTATTTCTGGTTGCAAATATAGGGTACTACATTCCCTAGTAGCATCCCAGAGTTCCAAGAGACTCACCTTATTGCCAACACAGGGTACTACATCCCCTGGTTGCATTTCTTGTTGCAAACATAGGGCACGACATTCCCTAGTAGCACCCTAGAGTGCGTTGAGCCTCATCTTATTGCCAACACAGGGTACTACATCCCCTGGTTGCATTTTGTATTGCAAACATAGGGTACGACATTCCCTATTAGCATCCCATAGTGCCAAGAGCCTAATCTTATTGTCAATACAGGATAATACATCCCCTGGTTGCCTTCCTTCTTGTTAACATAGGGTACGACATCCCCTACTCTAATATATATATATA
>AWOL01S0006937.1:0-10970 GCA_000715115.1 Nicotiana otophora | reverse complement strand
TTCTTTCTTTGACACTCTGTCGGAGTGAAGCTTTTCTAAGGGTGGTTTTCTGCCTCACGGTTATATGTCTAGGATGGTGCTCTATGAGATTCCTGAGTATTTGAATTTCCTAATCGTGTGCGATTTACGTGCATTTTTTGTCAATTCTTTTTTAAAAAAACCTAAATACAAAAATCAATATTCGTAATCTATTATAAAAGTAGGAAACTCATAAAGACTCATAATTTATATTATCTTCTATTTATAGTTGAAAACTTCTCTTTTTAGCATGTAAATCTTTGCAATAGATATTGCTCCTTCTGTTACATTTTATTCGTAATTCATATACTAAAAAAAGAATTTTTTTGTATACTTTTCCATTTTAACAAGTTGGTAGAGAATTAATTATTATTTGTAAGTTTTACCCTTCTCGTTAAATAACCAGTTTCCTAATTGCGTGCTTTACATGTGCATCTTATATCAATTAACACTACGATTACTCATGATCACATGCATTTCACGTGCATCGTTTTATTAACCAATATAAACAGTTTTTATAAACACATAATTCTATATTGTTAATCTGTTATAAAAGTACGAAACTCCTAAAGACTTATAATTTTAATTTTCTTCTATTTATACTTAAAACGTTGCTCTTTAGCATGTAATATTTGCGATAGATATTATTTCTTCCGTCTCTTTATACTTATACTCCATAAAATAAATGGGATATGGAGTACAAAGAAGAAGAATTTAAGCCACATAAATGGACACATGTTATTCTGAATTATGTAAGTGCTAATGTTTGTCGGCATGCGGAGAAAACCAATTTAGGCTAGCCATTATAATTTGTTCTGGTTATGAATTATATGGCTGAATTTATAGCTAGCGAATGGAAATTATGTTCACCGGCCGCTACAAATGATTTTTCTCAAAATACATTGATCTTATAACATTCCATTTCATAGCAACATCTTTGTCCGCTAGCTTCTTCTACCTAGAGAATTATATTGCTACCTTTTGTTGTGAGTGAAAATTATGAAATTAAGCTGTAGAAGTGGTTATTTAGAGATGCAACAACGTCATGGTCAATTTGCTGTTCCTAAACCACCAGCCTCGTATTCAACCTTCATACAAAGATCAATGACCTGTTATTTCTGTGATCTAGATGGAAATGATGATATTACTCTTGCTTCAGACATTGAATAAGGCGAGAAAGAGATAGTGAAATCACTGGCATCTCCACTTCAAGTGGGGTTTTCTCCATTGCCACTTTTGGATACCCAGTTGAGCAAACGTGAAAGTTACTAATGAAATGAAGCATGAAACAAATCCATCTTCAAGATTGTCAGTCATCCGTCTTGATCAAGATTGTCAGTCATTCTGAATATCATTGGGTTGATTCTTGCTACTACTAGAGCTTTCCCCTACGCAAGAGAGAAAGCCACTCTCTTTTCCATTGGAAAGGTTCTTGCTTTGACACTCTGTCGGAGTGAAGCTTTTCTAAGGGTGGTTTTCTGCCTCGCGGTTAATTGAATATGATGGACCTCTATGAAATTCTTGAGTATTTGAATTTCCTAATAGTGTGCGTTTTACGTGCATTTTTTGTCAATTATTCTTTTAAAAAACATAAATACATAATTCAATATTCTTAATCTATTATAAAAGTAGGAAACTCATAAAACTCATAATTTATATTTTCTTCTATTTCTAGTTGTAAACTTCTCTTTTTAGCATATAAATCTTTGCAATAGATATTACTCCTTCCGTTACTTTTTATTCGTAATTCATATACTATTAAAAGAATTGTTTTGGATACTTGTCCACTTTAACAAGTCGGCAGAGAATAAATTATTATTTCTAAATTTTACCCTTCTCGTTAAATAACTAGTTTCCTAACCGCGTGCTTTACATGTGCATCTTAAATCAATTAACACTACGATTACTCATGATCACGTGCATTTCACGTGTATCTTTTTGTTAACCAACATAAACTTTTTTAAAAAACACAGAATTCTATATTGTTAATCTGTTATAAAAGTACAAAACTCCTAAAGACTCATAATTTTTATTTTCTTCCATTTATACTTAAAAACTTCGCTCTTTAGCATGTAATATTTGTAATAGATATTACTCCTTCCGTCTCTTTTTACTTATACTCCATATACTAAATGAGATATGGAGTACAAAGAAGATGAATTTAAGCCACATAAATGGACACATGTTATTCTGAATTATGTAAGTGTTAATGTTTGTCGGCTTGCGGAGAAAACTAATTTAGGCTAGCCATTATAATTTGATCGGGGCTATGAATTGCATAGCTAATTTATACCTAGCGAATGGTAATTATTTTTACCGGCTGCTACAAATGATTTTTTCTCATAATACATTGATCTTATAACATTCCATTTCATAGCAACATCATTGTCTGCTAGCTTCTTCTACCTAGAAAATCCTATTACTACCCTTTTTTGTGAGTGAAAATTATGAAATCAAGCTGCAAATTTGGATCTTTTGAGATTCAACAACGTCATGGTCAATTTGTTGTTCTTAACCCACCAGCCTCGTCTTCGACCTTCATGAAAAGATCAATGACCTGTCATTTTTGTGATCTAGATGGAGATCATGATATTACTCTAGCTCCAGACGTTAAATAAGGCGAGCATGAGATAGTGAAATTACTGGCATCTCCACTTTAAGTGGGGTTTTCGCCATTGCCACTTTTGGATCCCCAGTTGAGCAAACGAGAAAGTTACTAATGAAATGAAGCATAAAACAAAGCCATCATCAAGATTGTCAGTCATCCGTCTTGATCAAAGCTTGTTTATTGTTTACAAGCGCTTGTTCATGCTGTGTTTCATTCTGAATATCACCGGATTGATTCTTGATACTACTAGAGTTTTCCCCTACGCAAGAGAGAAAGCAACTCTCTTTTCCTTTGGAACGTTCTTGCTTTGACACTCTGTTGGAGTAAAGCTTTTTTAAGGGTTGTTTTCTGCCTCGCGGTTAATTGTCTAGGATGGTCCTCTATGAGATTCTTGAGTATTTGAATTTACTAATCGTGTGCGTTTTACGTGCATTTTTTGTGAATTCTTTTTTTTTAAAAAAGTAAATACATAAATCAATATTCTTAATCTATTATAAAAGTAGGAAACTCATAAAACTCATAATTTATATTTTCTTCTATTTCTAGTTGAAAACTTCTCTTTTTAGCATGTACATCTTTGCAATAGATATTACTCCTTCCGTTACTTTTTATTCGTAATTCATATACTAATAAAAGAATTTTTGTGTATACTTGTCCATTTTAACATGTCGGCAGAGAATAAATTATTATTTTTGAATTTTACCCTTCTCGTTAAATAACTAATTTCGTAATTGCGTAATTTACATGAGCAACTTATATCAATTAACAATGATTACTCATGATCACGTGCGTTTCACGTGCATCTTTTTGTTAACCAATATAAACGTTTTTAAAAAACTCCTAAAGACTCATAATTTTTATTTTCTTCCATTTATACTTAAAAACATCGCTCTTTAGCATGTAATATTTGTAATAGATATTACTCCTTCCGTATCTTTTTACTTATACTCCATATATTAAATGAGATATAGAGTACAACGAAGATGAATTTAAACCACATAAATGGACACATGTCATTCTGAATTATGTAAGTGCTAATGTTTGTCCGCATGCGGAGAAAACCAATTTAGGCTAGCCATTATAATTTGATCGAGGCTATGAATTGTATAGCTTAATTTATACAATTACTACCCTTTTTTGTGAGTGAAAATCATGAAATCAAGCTGCAAATGTGGATCTTTTGAGATTCAACAACGTCATGGTTAATTTGTTGTTCCTAACCCACCAGCCTCGTCTTCGACCTTCATGAAAAGATCAATGACCTGTCATTTTTGTGATCTAGATGGAGATTTTGATATTACTCTAGCTCCAGACGTTAAATAAGGCGAGCATGAGATAGTGAAATTACTGGCATCTCCACTTTAATTGGGGTTTTAGCCATTGCCACTTTTGGATCCCCAGTTGAGCAAACGAGAAAGTTACTAATGAAATGAAGCATAAAACAAAGCCATCATCAAGATTGTCAGTCATCCGTCTTGATCAAAGCTTGTTTATTGTTTACAAGCACTTGTTCATGCTGTGTTTCATTCTGAATATCACCGGATTGATTCTTGCTACTACTAGAGTTTGCTCCTACGCAACAGAGAACGCAAGTCTCTTTTCCATTGGAAACGTTCTTGCTTTAACACTCTGTCGGAGTGAAGCTTTTCTAAGGGTGGTGTTCTGTCTCTCAATTAATTGTCTAGGATGTTCCTGTTTGAGATTCTTGAGTATTTGAATTTCCTAATCGTGTGTGTTTTACATGCATTTTATGTCAATTCGTTGTTAAAAAAAACACATAAATCTATATTCTTAATCTATTATAAAAGTAGGAAACTCATAAAGACTCATAATGTATATTTCTTCTATTTATAGTTGAAATCTTCTCTTTTTAGCATATAAATCTTTGCAATAGATATTACTCCTTCTGTTACTTTTTATTCCTAATTCATATACTAAAAAGTACTTTTTTTTGTATACTTGTGCATTTTAACAATTCGGCAGAGAATTAGTTATTTTTTAAAAATTATACTATAACGACTTGACCGATTGCTTTGAGCTCCAGCGCGTCGTTCAGCGGTTTGAGGCCTTGAGTAGCTTCACTTCAGGTATTATGACTTGTGCGTGTGGTCAGAAAGTGAATTTCGGGAAGTTCAGAGTTGATTCGGACAGAAAATTCTAATTTTAGAAGCTTTAAGTTGGAGGAATTTATTAAGGTGTGATTTTTGAGTAAATGACCTCGGAATCGGGATTTGAATGTTCGAACAGGTTTGTATGATGATTTTGGACTTGGGCGTATGTCTATTATGGAAGTTGGCATTTTTGGAAGAATTTCCTAAATTTGTGTTGAAGTGCATTTCATTGTTATTGATGTTCATTTGGGATTCCGAGTCTGGGAATAGCTCTGTATGGCGATTCTGGTATTGGGAGCGCGTCCAGATGTGGATTTGGAGGTCCGTAGGTCATTTGGCGGAAGTTGGAATTTGAAGGTTTTTGGAAGTTTTATCGGGAGTGAACTGTTTGATATCGGGGTCGGATTCCGATTTCAGAAGTTGGAGTAGGTCCGTAATGTTAATTAGGACTTGTATGAACAATTTGAGGTCAACCGGACGTAATTTGATAGGTTTTGGCATCGATTGTAGAAGTTTGAAATTTCAATGTTCATTAAGTTTGAATTGAAGGGTGATTCGTAGTTTTGATGTTGTTTGGCGCGATTTGAGGCATCGACTAAGTTCGTAATGTGCTTTGGGACGTGTTGGTATATTTGGTTAAGGTCCGGAGGGCGTCGGGGTAGTTTCAAGTGGTCAACGGATCAACTTGGAGTTTTGTTTTGTTGCTCAAGGGCCTGAGTTCTTGTGTAACCGCACCTGCAGGAAAAGGGCCGCAGGTGCGACGCCTCAGAAGCGGCAAGGCAAGCGCAGAAGCGAAGTTGGCCAAGAGTCATGTGGTCGCAGAAGCGGACACACACGCACAAGTGCGCGTGCGCAGATGCGCTTAAGGATCACTAAAGCGAAAGCTCAGATGCGGGGGTTGTTGGGCCGAGCTTGAACTGCACCTGCAATGGGATTTTCGCAAGTGCAGAGCCGCAGGAGCGGCTGATGAACCGTAGAAGCGAAAATCGTGGCTGGGCAGTGTCGTCTTTAAAATGAGAGTTGGGTTCCATTTCACTTCATTTTGTCCATGGGAGCCGAGTTTGGAGTAGGTTTGGAGTGCCATCTTCATCCTCTACTATGGGGTAAGTGACTTCTTCTCATTTTGGGTTAAATACATGGTTTATATATGGATTTAAACATGGAAATTAGTAAAAAAATGGGATTTTGAAGAAAAACCTAGAAATTGATATTCTTGGATTTTGATCACGAATTTGGGCATGAAATTGAGAATAAATTATATATTTGAGTTTGTAGTGCTATGGGTAGTGTTTGTCTTCGAAACTTTTGGAATCCGGGAACGTCGGCCCGAGAGTTGCTTTATCAATTTTTCGAGCGGAGTTGAAAATTGTTATAAATTGATTAATTATGAGTATTAGAGTATATTTTGATTGGGTTGCATCTTATTTGACTAATTTTTGGATCGCCGGTCACCGGTTTGAGGTGTTAGGGCGGTGTTGGAGCCCGTTTTGAAACATCGGAGTAAGGTAAGTCTCCTCTCTAACTCTGAGGGGGAAACTACCCCTAGGTGTTGTATATTGATGTGTGCTACTTATTGTGGGGGCTACGTACGCACAAGGTGACGAGAGCCCATACGTAGCTACATTTATTTAATTGTCCAGGTTGGCTTAGGTTCACATCATGCTATAGCTGTATACTTTGAGCAGTCTCTCGCTTATTAAATTCCTTTGTTCTACATTACTACTTGGGGCTAGACTTGTTATTGTAGAGACTTCACGATTAGTCACCGACTAACTTTACGCCTCCTACGACATGTTTCTGTGATATATATATATATATACACTTCATTGAAAGGTTTTTGTTAAAGAAATTACAATTCACACATTTATTCTTGAGTGGGGTCAAGGACCCGTTAAAGCTTCTTATTCTAATGGGATCGGGCCGTTCGCCTTGGCAGGAATTTGTATTTCACTCTTATGGGATCGGGTCGTTCGACTCGACAGGATTTATGTACCACACTCTCATGGGAGTAGGTCGTTCGCCTCGGCAATTTAATAGATGTATCAATGGTTCGCGCCGTTCGACCCTCGGCAGTGCACGGTTTAACTTTTATGTTGGATCGGATCGTACACCTCGACATTTCCTATATCATATCCTCATGGAATCGTGCATAATATTTGGAAAGAAGCCAGAGTATCTATAAGTTTTCCCGATTTGGGTTATGAAAATCTATCTGATGAGATCCACCACATTCATATATACGCTCCGGTTAAGGAGGGAATTTCCAAACGGAGGGCTCGCGTTCCTCGTAAAGAGGGGTAGTTGTACCACATAATCTATACTTGTTTATCTCATTTATTTACGCTACTTCATATTTACTTACCTCTTTACTGTACATGATATTATTGGACCACTAGTAAGTGTCGATGTCTACCCCTCGTCACTGCTGCTACGGGGTTAGGCTAGATACTTACTGAGTATACATTGATTTCATACTCATACTACACTTGCTGCACATTGTTGTGCAGGTACATATGTGACTAGTGGCCTTGTGAGAATAGAGGCGCGTATGCATGCGGGGATTTATGTGAGCTTCATTTCTATATTACGACCCGCAACCGGCAGAGTCTCCTTCAAAGTATTTTTATTTCTCCTGTGTAAATTTGTATTCCGGACAGATGTTGTATTTTATTTTACATTTCTAGTTGATGCTCAAGCGCTTGTGACACCGGGTTTTGGGGTGATTATGGGTTATTCTGTATTGAAATTGTTAAAAATATTATTATTTACACTGTGAATTCCTTCTGTTACTATTAAATCAAAGGAAAATATGATTTCAAAAATATTAAAAATGAGAACCAAATCAAGTATTTATTTTTGGTTTGACTGACGGTGGTGTCTGGCGCCATCACGACCTTAATGGATTTTGGGTCGTGACAATATGGTATCAGAGCACTAGGTTCACTTAGGTCTCACGAGGCATGAGCGAGTCTAGTAGAGTCTTGCGGATTGGTTCAGAGACGTCTGTACTTATCTTCGAGGGGCTACAGGATTGTTAAGACCACTTCCCTTCTTGATTCCTCATCGTGCGATTTGATTCCTTTGAGGCTTATGCCTTCGTTTCCTTCCTATTCAATATTGTGCGACGTGAAGCACTTGTTATAAATTTGGAATCGAGGAATTTTAATGGTACTGCATATGTGGTGTGGGATGTTTCTCCCTGCGTGTTTGATTAGGCTATTACAATCGCCTTGTGGAAGGCCGTCCTGTTGTTTCAGCTCAGCATTAGTATTTCCTATGGTTTTGAGATTTCGAATTGATTGTTATGACGATTCGCACGTTGTTATCGCACTGTGATTGTGTAATGGTAGGATGCATGTCTATGCGTCGAGGCAGTGAATGACTTGAAAGGAGGTTTTACTCAATGCATGATTCAGAGGTTTAATGTTTTATTTTCAACGGAGGAAAGGCAATCGGACCATGAGTGTTTGAGTTGATAGAGTAACAAGACTTGGTATTTTAAGCGTGATGAAATTTTCATTTGTGATGTGGTGTCGTCGTCCTTGTTGAACGCGTTAAGGTTCGCCGATGTTATGGTCTTCTTCAATTTGCCTTTGGGGCAAGGTGTTGTGAAATGGTGCCTGAGATGCGGTTGTCAGAGATAACGGAGTGTAACAGTTTCAGAATCGAATTAGTGCCTCTAGTATTAATGGCTCGAGAAAGATGATCTTTTAAGAGGTTTAGAGTTGGTGGCGACTCATATGTTCGGATATTTTCGGTTTTGGAGAAACAATTGGGTAGTGAAGGACGAGTAAGGACATGTGGGAGGTGTCTTGCGGTGGTTGGAATTGTTAGGAGGTCAAAGGTGAAAAGTAGAAGTCGAGGAGCTTCTTAAAGGAGAGGGTTTGACCAAAGTGGGAGAGTGGCAGGGTAGCATATGGGTTCTGTGGTAGGATAGCCACACGCCTTGAGGGAAGCTTAGAGCAATTTGGAAATAGTGATGGGCAGTGACTAGGACCATGGGTTTTATTTAGATGCAATATGACTTCGAGTTTGGAATGCGTTGTTGGACTTTTAGCTGATGTCAATGGGGAAGGAGGAACCTTGGCGGATCCCAAGGTTATGTAATTGTAGCTTCAAGCTAAGTGGGAGAGCCCCACCGTCTATGATTGGATTGCATAGTTGTCAACTTGTGCGGTTTCTGGGTGTCGGAGTATTGATGGGTTATTACGACTAAGGAAAGAAAACATCAGTGGTAATTTGAGCAAGGGATTGGAGGAATGTGTGTTATCTTTGACCTTATAGGTTCATGTTCAGGTTTTGGGAAGACCCAGAGTTTATGCTTCGTGTGGATGTGATGTATAAGGAGAGGAATTCAATTGGTTGCTTCTTTGAGAGAGTGCTCATGTGCTAGCAGGGCCTGGAGTTTGACTATATTCGGGGACAAGTCAGAGTGGGTGACTCTCAATAATGGTCCAAGTAGGTTCGAAATTTAAGGTGCAGTGCCTAAGGATTTCTGAGTCCGTGGTATGGTTAAGTATTGAGTTTTGGCAGCGGATTATGGAAAAGGGGACTTGGAATATTCTAAGTTATCGTCGGTCTGCGGTGTGGCATTTGAGGAATGGGAGAAATTAACTTCGGATTCATAGAGGGGTTTTCAGAATGGGTGTACCAGTTAAAGATGCTAATATGTGCATAAGGAGGGTATGAGATGGTTAGTGGGATTTGGAGACAACGTGGTCTCGTGAAATAAGGTCACTCGGGATGAGTGCGGATTTGTGTTCATGATGTTTTGAATGGGGCTATTATTATTCCTAAGGAAGTCCAGAGTAAATTAGAAGAAGTCGGATTCGGTTAGCTATGGTTGAATTGGCATGATAATGGCAATGATCAGTTCCTTCAGCGTGTTTAGTTATACATGTGATTTGTGGCAGTACGTGCGAGGTTTGACGGCCGCCGTAATTGATTTTATTTGGACGCATTCGAGTATTATGGCATTTTATGTGTAGATGGATCCCGGAAGGATTATGGTGGTTTAGACCACCACTAGAGGTTTGTATTTTCTGTGTTGATGGGAATTCAGTCATGTGTGGCAATGGTTCTCCTGAAATGAGTTAAGTAAAAAACTTCTATATGATGAAGTGTGTACCCTATTGGTGGTTCAGGAGTTATGATGAAGTTCTTGTACTCTTGCGTATTGGTATGTTAGGTGCAGTGAGCGGCATGGGAATTGGAAGTTGAGGATCAAGGTTGCAGTTGATGTCGACAAGAATGTCACAATCTCGGATAAGCAGGGAAGAATTCAGATGTTTAGAGTAAGTTGGTATTGTCCTTAGCGTCACCTGAGATCGGTCTCCTATGTAAGAGGCTTTGTGTAATGATTTTCAACTTCTTGATTTGCTTTACAGCATTAGTATGACCGGTGGTATGGATGTGCAGACTTGTTACCTGGTGTGGAGGGTCGTGGGAGTGTATCCCACGGGAAGATTGTATAAGTGTGACATATAGTCACTTGATTGGTTAAAGATTTAAAACCAAGTATGGAGATTGTGGTACTATCGCTAATGTGAGAATTTATGCCTGAAGGGCGCTCGGTTCATTTAGTTATGGAATGTAGAAGTTTGTTCCGGATTTGACGACTATTCTTATGTGTCGTGAATAGGTCATTGTGGGTCCTTGAGAGGCTATCTAGCCAAGCATGGTATGATCAAAATTGGTTTGAGATCCGTGGATGGATCTAAATGTGAATATTGGCTCTATATTAGGCCGGATGTGCTCATCTCAGCATAGCGTTATTTTCGGAATGGTCTTTGGGACTTGGATGTTATTTTTGTTNTGTAATCTATATTATACCAGGTGGGTTGTGAGGTGGGTTGTAAGGTGGTTTGATTAGCCGCACTCGTATTGAGGTCTCTTATGGTTTGTGGTATTATGTGAATAGGATGGTTCTCAAGATGCAGATCATATATCGCACCTTAGTCGTGCTTGGGTTTTATAGCGTATGACACTACCCGTCTCCCCATGATTTGTATTATGCACTTGGAGTGCTTATGTTCGATATTTGGGCACTTCGTGAGTATAAGCAATATGGCTCGATGTGTGTTTTCTTTATATTATTATGTGTGGATCGGGTGGCACGCTACCACGGGTATATGGTTGGATCGGGTGGCACGCCACGACAGATATGTTGTTTGGATCGGGTGGCACGCCGCCATGGGTATCATGGTTGGAACGGGTTGCACGCTACAACGGTA
>AWOL01S0006935.1:14511-37349 GCA_000715115.1 Nicotiana otophora | reverse complement strand
TGTAGTATGAGTATAACCGACCAAATTTATTCAATAAGAAAACTATCTCTAACTACTACAACTAACAAAAAAACTAAAATTAATATACATACAACATACAACTACCCCCCACCCCACACTTTAAGTTGTGGCATGCCCCCATGACACACAATTATAAAGCATAAGATAAAGGAAACTTCCCTGAATATCTAGTCAGGGTCTGAGTCGAAGTTGGGCTCTATTCCTCTTGCCCGAACTAATGCGCACATACATGCCAACAACTTCTTCTTAGCCTTCTTGGGTACACCCCACACTTATCTCTCTAACTCACTGCGGCCTTCTCTTTCGATCTCTTCAGTTACAACTCAACACTTGCAGCAAGATTCTCCTTTTTCACCCCCGTTTCTACATCCATCTTGAAACTCACAGTCTGCTCACCCACTCTAAGCATGAGCTTTCTCTCGTGTATATCTAATATTGCTCTACCCATTGCTAAGAATGGTTTTCCTTGGATGAGGGGGACCTCCTTTTTCTCCTCCATATTTATCACTATAAAATCTATAGGAAATATGAACTTATCCACCCGAACGAAGACATCTTCAACTATCCCCTCGGGTATTAGAGTCGTTTGGTCTGTCAGCTGCAAAGATATTGGTGCTGACTTTATCTCTCCGATCTCATTCTCCAATTTCCTGTAAATATACACAGGCCTTAAATAGGCACCAGAATCACATTAAGACTTATCAAAATTAATGGATCTTAAAGAGCAAGGTATAGTAAAACTCCCTGGGTCTCCACATTTTTGTGGGAGTTTGTTTTGCAAGATTTCGCTGCAATGCGCTGTGAGCTTGACCACTGAAGTCTCCTCCATCCACCTCTTCTTTGTTAGGATCTCCTTCAAGAATTTGGCATAACCTGGCACATGGGAGAGCACTTCTATAAATGGTAAGTTTACATTAACCTGTTTCAGCATATCCAGAAATCTCTCAAATTGCTTGTCTATCTTTTCTATATATAGCTTTTGGGGAAAAGGTAAAGCAGGCGTGTGCTTGCTCTCTTCATGTTCTTCCCTTCTTGAGTTCTCTTCCTTTTCCTTTTTCTCAGCTCCTTTCTTGCCTTTTTTCTTCTTATCAACATAAACTTTCAGCTACTCCCCACTTCCTTTTTCAGGTTCCACACCTTTTTTGATCGGGGTGAGATCTTTCAACACTTGCCCACTTCTCAAGGTCACTGCATTCATCGTTTCTTTGGGATTTATTTCAGTATCTGCTTGGAGAGTACCCTGGACTCTCAGATAATATTGTTGCAATCTGTCCCCCTCGTCTCTCAAATTTTCGAAAAGATGTGCCAAGTTCTTTGATGGCTGCTCCATGACCGTCTAGCCTTTCATCTGTCTTGACAGTGAAGTTCTTCATTAGATCTTCTAGACCAGGCCGATTGGATTGTTGAGGCTGAAACTGCTGCCTTTGCTAATTTTGGAAGACTGGAGCTCCTTGTCCCTAGGGTCTGGGGTTGTTTTGCTGCCATGAATTTGTAGTACCCCCAAATGAACTCTATGCAAAATCGGGGTGTCTTTCACCCATTGCATTAAAGCTATAGTTTCCCACAGTATTCACTTCCTCAGTTGAGGCTTGACACTCATGAGAAGGGTGTTCGCTTCCAAATATATCACAAACTGCATGAGGCTCACTTTGTACTGTAGCCAATGTCAGCCTCTATATTACTTTAGCCATAGCATCCTCCTACACTTGCACAGATGTAATAGCATCAACTTGGTAAACACCCATCGATCTTCTTCTTTTAGCACATTAAAGCTACAAGTGAATGTGCATGTGACTGTGATGCAACACAATGAAAACCTAACGTACTCACACTTTCAGAGTACTCAATTTGAGTGTCTCAATTATCGCTCATCACACTCAGTCACTCAGCATTGTACGGTACCTACGCTCGCTGCTAGCATGTCAGACTCCGGAGGGGCGGATCCTGTCCAAGCACTAAATATAAGCCAATCTAGCCTGATGTGGCATGCTGCCCGGGACCACATATCATAATCCGACAAAATTGACAAAATGCGAACATCAATTCAACCACGAGTCCAACACTACCAAAATTACTCAAATTTGATCACAACTAGACCTTCAAATACTTAAATTAAAGCCTATGAAGTTTCTACCATTTTTCTCAACACAAAAAACTAATTAAATGATGAAAACAATAATATATTCATGTATATTAACCAAATCCGAGTTATAATCACTTACCCCAATAAATTCCTTGAACATCCCTCCAAGGATCGCCTCAATTTGAGCTCCCAAAATCACATTATGAAATATAACTTTAACCCTCGTTTTTAAAACATATATTCTACCCAGGTGCCCTTCTTTGCTATCACGGGAAATGCTTTGGATCGCGAAGCAAAAATTTAAAGACCACCAAAATAACTCTCTGCGAAAGCCGAAATAGACATGCGAACGCCACTCACAGACTCCACAAGCTACGCGATCGCGGAACCTTTCAGGTGATCATGAAGAACAAAGCACGTGGATCCCCCAATTCCTCCTTTCCTCTTCGCGAACAAAACTTAACCCACGCATTTGCGATTCGCTGCCTTTCCAAGCTACGTGATCGAAAACACCGTCACGCGATTGCATAGCACTAAATCCCCATGTTCCCAAAATACTCTTTGCAGTCGCGATCGTCCTCTCGCGTTGGCATATAAGAATACCAGCACCAGCAAAAATCAGCAGTCTTCAAGTTCTGAAATGCGCCGAACATGGTCTGAATCACACCCGAGGCCCCTGGGACGTCAACCAAACATACCAACAAGTCCTAATCCATCATACGAACTCGCTCGAAGCGTCAAATCAAATCAAACAACACTAAAACCATGAATCACGCATCAATTCAAGCCTAATGAACTTATGAACATCTAACTTTCAAAACTAATGCCGAAACATACCAAACCAACTCCGATTGACCTCTAATTTTGCACAAAAGTGATAAATCACACAAAGGACCTATTACAGCTTCTGGAACCAATAACCGAGCCTGGCAACCACAAAGTCAACTCTCGGTCAAACTTCTCAACTCTCCAAACTTCCATTTTTCCAACTTTCAAAATTTCAAGCCAAAATCATCTACGGACCTCCAAATCAATATTCTGACACGCTTTTAAGTCCAAAATCACCATATGGAGCTATAAGAATCATCCAAACTCCATTCAGGAGTCATTTACACATAAATCAACAACCGGTCAACTCTTTCAACCTAAGCTTCCAACCTTGGGACTATGTATCCCAATTTATTCCGAAATATCCCCGGAACCAAACCAACCACCTCGGCACGTCATATGACAACAAGTGAGCATAGAATAAGCAATTAATGAGAGAATACGACTGTAATACTCACAACGACCGGTCGAGTTGTTACATCCTTCCCCTTTTAAATAAACGTTCATCCTCGAACGGGTCTAGAATCATACTCGGAGTCTAAAATAGGTGCGGATATATGCTTTGTATCCTCATGAGGTCTCCCAAGTATCCTTCTCGACTGGATGACCTCTCCACTGCACCTTTACCAAAGATATATTCTTTGACCTCAACTTTTGAACCTGCCAATCCAAAATGGCCACCGGCTCCACATCATAAATCAAATCACCATCCAACTGAATCGTGCTGAAGTCCAAAGCATGAGACATATTGCCGACATATTTCAGGATCATGGAATCATGAAACATTGGATGAACAATCGATATACTAAGCGGCAATGGAAGCCTATAATCCAACTCCCCAATCCTATAAAACACCTAAAATAGGCAAATATACAGAGGGTTCAACTTGCCCTTCTTCCCGAACCTCATAACAACCTTCATGAGTGAAACTCTAAGTAATACATTCTCTCCCACCATGTAAGAAACATCGTGAACCTTTCGATCAGCATAACTCTTCAATCTAGATTGCGATGTACTAAGCCGATACTGAATCAACTTAACCTTATCCCATGCATCCTGAACCAAGTCAGTACTCAATAGCCGAGTTGAGCCTCACCCGGCTTTAACCAACCTATCAAAGACCGACAACGTATCCAATACAAAGCCTCATATGGAGCCATCTGAATGCTTGATAGGTAGTTGTTGTAGGCAAACTCTGCAAGCGGCTGAAACAGATCCCAAGAACTCCCGAAATCCAAGACACAAGAGCATAGCATATCCTTCAGTATATGAATAATTCACTCCGACTGTCCATCCATTTGAGGGTGGAATGTTGTACTCAACTCAACCAGTGGGCCTAAATCTCACTGCACTACTCTCCAAAATTGCGATGTAAAACTGTGTGCCCCAAACTGAAATGATGGATTTTGGCACTCCGTAAAGGCTAACAATCTCACGGATGTATATCTCATCCAACCGCTCAAAAGAATAAGTAGTCCCAAATGGAATAAAATGTGTGGACTTGGTCAACCGATCCATAACTACCCAAATAGCATCAAACTTCCTCAAAGTACATGATAGCCCAACTACGAAGTCCATAGTGATACGCTCCCATTTCCACTCCAAAATATCAAGCCTCTGAAAGAATCCACCTGGTCTCTGATGCTCGTACTTCATATGCTGACAATTTAGGCACCGAGATACAAACCCCACTATATCCTTCTTCATCCTCCTCCACCAGTAGTGCTGTCTCAAGTCCTGATACATCTTTGTGACACCCGGATGGATGTAATACCGCAAATTGTGGGGCCTCTCAAGAATCAACTCACGTAGCCCATCTACATTAGGTACACAATTTTGACCCTGCATCCGCAACACCCCATCATCCCTAATAGTAACCTCCTTTAAATTACTGTGTTGAACTGTGTCCTTAAGGACAAGCAAATGGGGGTCATTATACTGACTCTCTCTGATGCAATCATATAAAGAAGACCGAGAAACTACACAAGCTAGAATTCGACTAGACTTCGAAACATCTAACCTAACGAACTGATTGGCCAAGGCCTGAACATCTTATGCAACTGGTCTCTCGCCAATATGAATTAATACAAGGCTAACCATACTCATCGCCTTTCTACTCAAGGCATCGGCCACCACATTGGCCTTTTGAAGATGATACAGAATGGTAATATCATAGTCCTTTAGCAGCTCCAACCATCTCCACTGACTCAAATTTAGATCCATCGGTTCGAACAAGCGGTGGAGACTCTAATGATCCGTAAACACCTCACAAGATACATCATAGAGATAATACCTCTAAATCTTCAATGCATGAACGATGACTGCCAACTCTAAATCATGAACAGAATAGTTCTTCTCATGGGGATTCAACTGGCGCGAAGCATAAGCAATCTCACTACCCTTATGTATCAAGACACACCCAATACAAATTTGAGAAGCATCACAGTACATTGTATAAGAACCCGATGCTGAAGGGAAAACTAGGACTGGAGTTGTAATCAAGGCAGTCTTGAGCTACTGAAAGCTCTCCTCACACTCATCCGACCACCTGAATGGAGTACCCTTCTGGGTTAGCCTGGTCAAAGGCACTGCAATAGACGAGAAACCCTCCACGAAGCAGCTATAATATCCTGCCAAGCAGAGAAAAATCCAAATATCAGTAGCTGAAAATGGTCTGGGCCAACTCTGAACCACATCTATCTTCTTTGGATCCACCTTAATCCCCTCGCTGGAAACCACGTGCCCCAAGAACGCCATAGAACTGAGCCAAAACTCACACTTGGAAAACTTGGCATAAAGCCCCTCCTCCCTCAACCTCTGTAATACAATGCTCAAATATTATGCATGCTCCTCCTGGATATGTGAGTTCACCGGGATATCATCAATAAATACTATGACAAACAAATCAAGATATGGCTAGAATGCATTATTCATCAGATGCATAAATGTTGTTGGGGCGTTGGTTTGCCCAAAAGACATCACAAGGAACTCATAGTGACCATAGCGGGTCCTGAATGCCATATTCAGAATATCCGAGTGTCAAATCTTCAACTGTTGATACTCATACCTCAAATCAATCTTAGAGAACACCCTCGCTCCCGGAAGATGGTCAAATATATCATCAATGTGCGACAAAGGATACTTGTTCTTCATTGTAGCTTTGTTCAACTACCTATAGTCGATGCACATCCGCATAGTACCGTGTTTCTTCTTTACAAGTAGAACCGGTGCAACCCAAGGCGACACACTAGGCCTAATGCACCCCTTGTCAAGAAGCTCCGAAAGTTACTCTTTCAGTTCCTTCAACTCTGCTAGTGCCATATGATACGGAGGAATAGAAATGGGCTGAGTGCCCGGCACCAAGTCAATACAAAAATCAATATCAATGTTGTGTGGAATGCCTGACACGTCTGCAGGAAACACATCCGGAAAGTCTCGCACTACCGGAACATAATCAATAGTAGGAGTATCAGCACCCACATCCCTCACAAAAACCAAATATGACAAATGCCCATTCCCAACAATCCGTTGGGCATTCAGATAAGAAATCAGCCTACTGGGAACGTAATCTAGAGAACCTTTCCACTCAATTCTTGGCAACCCCATCATCGTCAACGTCAATGCCTTAACGTGACAATCCAAAATAGCATTACATGGAGACAACCAATCCATACCCAAAATCACATCAAAATCAACCATACTAAGAAATAAGAGCTCAACTCTACTCTCCAACCCCACAACGGTCACCACACACGACCTATACACACAGTCCACAACAATGGTATTACCCACCGGCATTGATACATGAACAGGTGAAACTAAGGACTCATGGGGCATATCCAAATAACAAGAAAAATATGATGATACATACGAATAAGTGGAACCAGGGTCAAATAAGCAACCTCTAGCTGCTTGAGCCCCACCCCGAGCTGGCTGAGTGGGTGGTGAAGTAACTAGTACAAAAGTCATGGCCTGACCCCTCTACTGAACTGGACCTCCAAAAAGGCGGGGACAATACCTCCTCACATGTCCAAACTCCCCATACTCATAGCAACCTCGATCAGTCAATGGGGGTGGGGACCGAATCAAACCCCGAGAACTAGAATAATTGCTAGAAGAACCCGACACATATGAACCCTGAGCTGATGAAGTACAAGACAAACTCTGAGCTGCGAGAGCATTGAGAGATGACTGACCCGGAAAAGCATTGTATGAACCATGACTAGCTGATGTGCCATGATGAATTGGACGAGACGTCTGAACGGGACTATAAGGACGACCCCTGCTATGGTGGGACTGAACCCCAAAAGAAACACCGTTGAAACCACCCGATCCATGAGACCTCTTGGCCTCCCCTCCTCATGCTCCTAACTATGGACCGGCTCTAGCCTCCTAGCAACATCATCAACCTCGTCGAACCTAGCACCTAATATATTCTCCCGAGTCATAACAAAGTGCGGTCCATAATTGAGGCCATCAGTGAGTCTCCTAACACTCTCCCTCCATATGGGAACCAACCAGATCATGTGATGAGACAACTCTAAATATCTCATCTTGTACTAGGTCACAAACATACCCACCTGGCATTGCTGCTCAAACTGCCTATGATATCGCTCCCGATGGGTCAGTGGCATAAACCTCCAAAAAGCGAACGGAGAAATCGTTCCAGGAAAGTGGTGCAACATCTGATGGCTTGCTTCGCTCATAGGCCTCCCACCATCTGAAGTCTACCCTCATCGACTAAAAAGTAGTAAATGAGACCCTACTAGTCTCCAGAATACCCGCCGTGCGAACAATCCATTGGCACCTATTCAAGAAGTCCTGGGCATCCTCTGACTCATCCCCATTGAATGATGGAGGCTTGAGCCACCCAAATCTCTCTAGTCTCTTCTGCTCCTTGTCACTCATAATGGCACCCACATGGGCCTGAGCAACTACAACCGGCTGAGTTTGTAGTACCTCCGGTGTCAGAAGACCCTACATCACGTGCTCTGGAGAACGGGTGGCGGGAGTTTGGGCACCTCCCCCGGCCTGAGAAGTGGCTAGCGCGGCTGGAACTGAAACTGCCAAAGCAAGGCTAGTGCAAACGGTCAATATCTAGGCCAAAGCCTCCTGAAGGCTGGAATCACTATGGGCACAACTGGTGCCTAAGCTAGTCCCACTAGCTCCACCACATCTGAGATCTGCTTTTGAGATAGAGTTACTGATGGGTCTACCGGTGCTGCTCTAGCTGCTGTACGAGCTGATCCTCGGACCTTATCGTGGCCGTAGCCCTAGCCTCTCGTTGCCCTAGCTGGTGGTACAGGTGGACATACGCCCAACCCGATAGCACGTATCCTCACCATATGTGAGAGAATAGAATTACAGAAGTTTAGTTTCCAGAATCAACAAATTCGCACGACAAGAACACAAGAAAGTGTAGTTTTTCTAATGGTTCGACAGCCTCTCGGAGATAAGTACAAATGTCTCTGTACCCATCCGCAAGACTCTACTAAACCCGCTCATGACTCTTGAGACCTATGTAACCTAAGCTACGATTCTAACTTGTCACGACCCAAAATGACAACTGTCGTGATGACGCCTATCGTGATACTAGACAAGCCGTCAACTCACAAATACAAGCATCTTTAATTAAAACACTGAAATAGGCTTAAGTAAATAAAATCTGATAATAATTGAAAGAAAACACTGCAACTCAATAAAGAATTTCCCAAAATTCGGATGTCACTGAGTACATGAGCATATGTACAATAACATGGTCTGACTACTTAACACTGTCGAGGAAGGTAGAATAGTATAAATGAAACTAAAATAAAGAGGAGTAGAGTCACGGTCTATGGACACCAAGGAAGCTACCTCGATAGTCTCCGAACTGAATAAGCTCCTACACTAACAACCTTCATGCCGAGAAGTACGTGGATCTACACAGAAGTACTGTTTCCCTATAAGAAATAAGCCAAGCCAAACTTATCCTACTTATAACTCTCATATCTTGATCTGGCTCCTGAAATCCATACTTGTTAGAGTAAATTAACTGTAATTCATGTTAGAAAACATGTTTAGGCTATGTGCTTATTTTGTTGAGTCATAGTATGGCAGTTTTGAATTATCTGCTTTAACTGCAATTATGTGCTCAATCATGATCTTTCATTTGCATATCATATCTCGATCTCCGTTATCATTTACTGATACATTACATGTTCTTCTTGTTTGGGCTGGGTAGTATGAGATTATGAGCCCTTGAGACTTGAGAGATTGATGACTGAGTTAGGCTAGAGAGCCAAGTTGAGAGTGTTATTGTAGATCCGGATGCACGCCGCAACAGGCCTTATAGGATTTATATTAGTGCTTGGGAAGGATCCGCCCCTCTGGAGTCTAATTTACCAGTAGTGAGCATAGGCACAGTGGTTTATATTCATGTGCTTTGGTGAGGGGCATTGATACCAGGCACCCGTACAATGCTGAGTGATTGTGTGTGTGATGAGTTGGAATTTGAGATAGGCAGATTGAGTGCTCTGAGAGTTTGAGTACCTGGAAATGTCACTGTGATACCTTACTTTTGAATTGCATATCTGACATGTTGGAATAGAGATGTACCATCCCTCATGCTAGCTATAATTGACATGTTCTTATCACTATTGGCCTTAAATTGTGAACTTGAAAGCATGCCTACATTTTTGTACTGTGAACGAGCTGAATATGGAAGATTATCTAAGTTATTACTGTCATTCTCATTGTTATATATGTGTTGTGATTATTTTGGTTCTGATTGTATCCTTTTAATCTCGTCACTGCTTTAAGCCCAAGGTTAGTTCTGTTGCTTATTGAGTACATTGGGTCGATTGTAGTCATACTACACTTTGCAATTCATCTGCACATCTATGTACATCTGGACGCGGTGATTGCTAGAGTGGTGCTAATACCTGCTCGGAGACTTTGAGGTAGCTGCTATGATGCCCGCGGACCATGATTCTCCTTCTTTTCATTTTCTTCAATACTGTTCTACTATTCAGATAGTTGTACGAGAGTTTTTTTATGTTGAGATGTTGTGGTGCTCAGGTACTCATTGATATCAAGTTTTGGGATGGTTGTAGTAGAGTTATAGTTTATCAGATATTTATGAGTTTTTCCGCTGTTGAGCTTATTAAATCATGTTTTAATTAAAATGCTTAGTTGTTATGTGATTATCGGCTTGCCTAGTAAATGTGTTAGGTGTTATCACGACAGGTTGGGATTTTGGCTCGTGACACCCCATCAATCTCAAAACCTTGCACAAATTTGTGCAGGATCAAAAAATAAACCTCAAATCATCCTTATTGTCCCTTCCAACCGCGAATCCCGCCGGTTTCTTCCTATTTCATCACTCAACTTCAAAATGCCTAAAACCTGAAACCCTAGCTAAAATATGAAACTTCAAATCATTCGATTTTCTTATGCTCCATCAAATCAGAGCATGCATGAAGTTTTTTAATAATTTCATCATGAGGATTCGATACCCAAAGGTCAAACACAGTGAACCCTAGGTTTTAGAGCCTTAGCTGATGGATTCTGAGATTCAAGCCGCTCGGGTAAAATCATTCGATGACTTTCCCTTTGTCTTCTCTGATTTTTACTCTTTGTTTTCATCATCTGATAATCGTCATCTTCCACTCACCATTTCAAATTTGTTAACCCTAGTCATTTAATGGCACTATAAATAGAGTCTTCAATGCTCTTACCTAACAGACGACCTAACATGAAAATACAACAATCCACACAATTGAAAGCATAGGTTTTTCACTGAGTTCTCCCTTTTCTGGCTCTGAGCTCATTTACTATTTGAAGTTTGTGACTTTGGTTCCTAAACGGCAAAGTGAAATATTTTGTTTGGTTTGCTGCTCCGAGGAAGGTTAGTGTATGATGACCCTCTCTTTTCTTCGATTACCTGTGTTGTTCCATGCTTACCATGATTCTTCTATTGAAGTGCGTTTCATTTATAATGTATATTTATTTGTTTATGATTGTTACCTCTGTGTTATATGTTATCCTCACTTCTTGAGATAACTTGGAATTATTAATGTTAATCAACTATCCTTGTGAATATGAATAAGCTTCACTAGATAAATGTTTCCCTAAATTGAATAATCTGAACCTTGTTGAATTTTTGTAGCTAATTATAGACCTTAATGATTCTCTGTATATTCTGATCTTAACCTTTCTGATGTCTTGTTTATCTCTTCAAGCCTGCTTCACAATTTCACATTGATTAGAACTACTACCCGTTGATCTATATCATGAACTTGATTTATTTGTTTTGATAAAGTTAGGACTAGGGTAGTTGTGTACACTTAGAGGTTTAACACAAGTCTGCTACTATAGTTATCAGTTTAGTTTCTTGTTTTCTTGCTATTCAATATGTTTTGCAATTCTAAGGCTCCTTGAAACATTATGAATGTCTTCTATTAATCCTCATGTTTATGCTTAGTTATACATGTGAGCTTCACTGGATAGTTGTTTCCCTAAAGTGGTTGACCTGAGTATTAAGGAGTTTTTATGGTTAATTTCACATATGTCCTGTCATGTTTTCTAGCTTAATTCTGGATTTATTCCTAACTGTCTTTAAGGGGTAATACTTGTTGTCTTTGTGATATATCACCTCTTGGATTAACTATTCTGTCAACGTATCTAAATCGATACTCATCATCATGTCCGGACTATCACACTCCACCTGTTTACCTGGATTGATTGTTCTGTTACTAGAACCATCCATACTTAATATATGTGAAACATTCATGTTCTGAAACTTCTGTAACGAACCTACTTATTTGATTTTATGTCATCTGATCATTTGTTATACTCTGTGGTCTTGCAATCCTTTACGAAAATCTCTTGTTTGCGTCGGAGTATCCTCTTTTATGTTTCTGCACTCACTTTGATTTAAACAGACTTTCTGTTTGTCTTTCATGTAAATGATACTTATGCCTAGGCTCTCATACTTCTCATTTAGAGTTGTATTGTCACATAAAAAGAAACTGAAACATGCTAAGCTTATATAAGTTTATTATGATTCACCTATGAACCTGAGGGAAACATACTGATGTTTGCTTGCCCTATTTGATTATTACACTGTATTTATATGAATGTCTTGACTCTTAATAAGCTTAGTATGAATTTGAGATGCTGAACTTGAAAGAGTGAGAGATAAAGTTACTAGCCTGGATCAGGATCGAAAGTTGATTTGATTGCCTACATAAGTATTTTTGTTGACGTGCTTAGAAATTCTAGACAAGATTGTCAATTTATACATCTAGTGAGGATTTAACCCATGTGTGAATCTTCGATTGTTCTAAACATAGTCTGATAGTTGTTAAAATACTGTAAATTCAATTAGAAACTCTTGCTAATTCTAATCAGCTAATAAGGTTAATGGAATTAACATACATAACCTCTCTACCCCCTTGGATCATCAGCTGGTGTTTGCCTCTCTTTGTTTCACATCTGTGATTAGTCCTCTCAAAGTATTTTGGTACATGATAAAAATCCTTGTGTATTGAAAGTGTTGACAGGAGCCTACACTCTCCTATTTGGATTGTGATTTTAAAGTCAATAATGTATTTTTTGACTGTTATACTTTGGTAATGGTATTATGTATGGCTTCTGCAGGAAGTAGAAATACTTGAGCCAGTGTGCTACTATATTGTTTGCTAAAATGAATGCCTTATTTGCAACTAAACCTATAGGGAAGAGTGGATTTGAAAGGGTAAGGGAATTTGGGAGAAGGATCTAGTTTATGGTTGAGATGCTCTACCTGACAAAAGCATTGCTCGGGGGCCCTTAGACCCTTGTAAACTCTAAAGTGGCAGGGATCCAAAGGGTATCTTGTCCATGAATGGGATTTTGCCCTAATATCTTAATCATTTACACTTATTAATCCCTTTAGGAATAATGCTAAATGAAAAGGGCTTCACTATGATCATTACTCTGTTTACTCTATTGGGCCTTACATTGTCTTTACTACATCCTTAATTACAGTATTTGTTACAGTCATATTGGGCCTCATATTGGCTCTATCATACTCTTTGTCGTATTTGAATGCTATATTTTATTGGGCCTCAACACTAATATTTTCCTTTTCTTTTGCATATGTGATCGAACTAGGTCTACTGAGTTCTCAAGAACTCTGGCCCAAGTTCTAGCCTATAGCCCAAGTCAATAAAGCCTGCCGCTGCTATTTGAAATCTGTTGTGCCAGCATTTCTTGAGGCCAAAATTCCTAGTCCAGTTTACCTTACCTTCCTCACTACTAGTTAAATTGAACTTGTTATCTGTTTTCTATATATATTGTGACACTAACAATATTGATTGAATGCTCTTATTATTCCCTAATCCCTTAGGAACCTAGGCAAACCAAGCTCCATAAGTAATAAAAAAGACTTATTGTTACATTACAATCAATTATAAGACTTCAACCCTTTGATTATTTGTTATGACTATATAAGATCTTATTTTTATTTCACCCTAACCGTTTCTTTGAAGCTAAAATAGATTAGAAAATAAACCAAATCTTCTTCTAAAAGCCGGAATTGAAAGATGATTTCAAAGTAAGTTTCCTATACACAAAAAAAGGAAACACATTCGCATTCAGGAATTACTTCAACGAGTTTTCTTTTAAACATGGATACAAAATTTGAAATCAATTTTTAAGGTATACCTATGACCCATTTTTTAGTAGCCTTTACTTACTAGAGTTATACAAATAACCATACTATTTCAAAGATAAAGTATTCAAAACTTAGCCACATCTTACATCTTTTCAAATCTTGTAGATGTGAACATTGTAAAGATATTTCCAAATCTTTTCAATCTTGTAGATGTAAACATTTTAAAGGCTTTTACAAATCAAACCTATATCCTCTTTTAAAGGTACATATACTATTTTCTTTCAAATGATAGTAAGGTGTATAAAGTATGTTAAAAGTGAGTAGTATTATAAGTAATTTGAGATAATTTTTAATTATGTGGATAATTGGGTAATTAATAATTTTTAGTGGAAGATTAGTTAATTAATCATAAATCTTGATAAGCCTAAGCCCCCCACACGTGGCAGCCAACCACCCCAAATTAATAACTCTTAAGACATTATGATAAGGTGGCACATTAAGAAAGATTGGTAGTCTTTCTAGTCATCCTAATGGGTCCCACACATAAAAGCAAAAAGACAACCTTTCTAATTCACCCAAAACAAATTGCTCTCATCTACAACATTAGGAAAGAAGTCTTCAGCAAGGGTAATGGGTTGTAACAGCAACGTAGTTGCTTCAAACCTTTCATACGAAGACCATTTAATATTATAGCAACGTGGGTTTTGTAATTATAAGGGAGTACATTGCAATATTTCTCAAGTATATCATATGGATTTTTCTCTAATTCGATCCACCGTTACGTGTTCCTCGCAAAAGATGTATGCTAGAGGAATTGTCAAGAGAATCGGTCTAGGTATGTTAATGCTATCCCTTCTTTCTTTTTGGCATGATCTGTATGATACAAACGAAACGAGCAAATGCACAACCTTCATAAATGACCCTATTCATAGAAGTATTAGAGAATCATACGTTCTTCATTCCACATGTGAATTATTATTATATCTTCTGTTCATGTGTCTCAGAAAAATACGTAATTGATAAAGTTTATCCGACATGCATATGATGTTTATGACATTCTGAGAAAATCTTATTAACATAATTCTTATGCATTTCATGCATTTATACATGTACATTGACCCATGTCCATATGGCGTTATATACACGTATATTATATATATATGGGATATGGGAAAAGTTTATGGCATTATATACGCACCACCACCTGATCAGTTGGTATACATTGATGATTTGCCCACAGTGGCCGAGATGACATGATGGGATGCCCTCAGAGGCTTGATGATGTTATGAACACATGTACCTATGCACGACATGACATTCATATGCATATGGATGACACTATAAGTATTTCATGATTTACAGAGTTACTCAGACTTACATGTCGAGGCGTTTACTCCATGTTTCTCTCATGTCTATTATTTACTGATTTTCATTCCTTACATACTCGGTACATTATTTGTACTGACGTCCCTTTTGCCTGGGGATGCTGTGTTTCATGCCTGCAGGTCCCAATAGGCAGGTCGAGAGTCCTCTAAGTAGGCTATCAGCTCAGCAGAAGGTGTTGGTGCGCTCTGTCTGCTCCAGAGTTGCTTGTTTGGTCGGTATGATTTAGACGTGTATTGTTTGGTATGGCGGGGCTCTGTCCCGACATTTATAAAAATTATGTATTATTAGAGGCTTGTAGATAGATTTCATGTATGTAAAAGATTGTATGGCCTTGTCGGCCTATGTTTAGCTTACGAGTGGTTATTTTGGTCTTATAGGCACGTATGTCTTATGTATAAGTTGGTATTTCATGTTGTATTCTACTTATCTCACGGCAGCCTCTCTGTCTCAGTTATCTATGATAGTATGATACAAAAAGATACATTATGTTGGTACTCGGTTGAGTAAGGTACCAGGTGCCCGTCACGGCCCATCGGTTTGGGTCGTGACAATTTTAGTTACTTTGCTCTTAGTTAGTAAACATCAAGTCATTATTTAATGTTTCTGAAGGTTGATTACTTGAATTCTTGCAAAACTAGTGGTTGTGAGTATTAGGTTAATTTCCTGTTGGATTCGACATCAGACTTGTAAACCAAATTATATGTGCAATGACCACTAGACCTCGTAGGTGGCATAGTTGGGAATCATCCAATTTTGGTATCGTTGTCGGAGAATTAACGGTGTTATTAATTGCAACGAGCGGAATTGCTAGGATTCTTAATTTAGTCAACTTTCTTGACTTTAAATTTCATTATACTAAAATTCTAACGTTTGTAGTTTCTATGTTACATGTATATGCTAAGAAACTCCTCGGGAATTGGTAAATTGTCTGAAGTATTACCAGATCTTGATAAAGTGTTCAAGGCATTAAATTGTGAAAACAGGAAAGAAAAATGAGAACAGCACCCAAGAGAACAAATTTAATTAGATATGGGTGACGTTTTGGACAATCAAATTAACCAAAATAATGGGGATAACCTGAACAATCAGGGGTGTGGCACCACTGGTGCCAGAGGAAGCCTTGTATGATTGGGCACAACCCACCGCTAAAAATCTGGTAACTGCAATTGCAGTCCTTCAGATACAAGCAGAATAATATCAAATCACGAACAACATGCTACATCTGCTATAGAACAAGGTACCGTTCTCCAGGTCTTACATTGAAGATTCATAGCAACACCTGAAATACCTTTTGTCAATTTTTGTCACTCAAAGGAAATCGAATGTGACAACATAAGCAATCAAATTTTTATTGTTTTCATTCTTAGTGATTGGAGCTTAATTTGATCCCCATAAATTCCATCACCACTTGGAAGGAATTAGTCAAATAGTTTTTGAATAAGTTTTACCCACCCAATAAGACTGCTAAGCAAGTTGATGAAATATTGAGCTTCAAGTAGAAACTAGCAGAAACTTTGCAATAAACGTGGGAGAGGTTCAAAGGGTCAAGTGTCCACATCATGGCATTCCAGATCAGATGTTGGGACAAATGTTTTACATGGGATTGACAGATAGCTTGAAGGCCAACTTTGATGCTTCAGCCTGTGGAATTGAGACACTCCAATCACCCTTATAGTTCACTCAGTAGCTTTGGACCAAAACAACTCCATAGCTGAGACTATGGCCAGTTTGATGACTCAAATGATTATTCTTACCAAGGAGATTGATGAACTAGGCCAAACACATGTGCATATAGTAGATACGGCTAATGGAGGATTCTGCACACCATCCATTAACCAACCATATGCATGCTCGTGGAGTGGTAAAAGTGATGGCCAGAACCACTAAGCAAATATGAAATATGTGGGCAACTTTGGGGGCCAGAGACAAGGTGGCCAGAATTGGGGACAACAAAATCAGAAATATAGACCATCAAAGCAGCAGTACAATAATAATAATAATAATAATAATAATAATAATAATAATAATAATAATGGAGTTATACAACCACATGGTCAAGTTGTGCCGTATCAAAGGCAACAAGGATACAATTAGTAGAATCAACAGCTAGCTTATCAACAACCTTAATAGCAACAGATAGTGAGACAAGATTATGGGTTGCTCAAAATTAAAGGAATGTTGCAACAACTCATTGGGTCCAGCGGGAAGATAGAATAAAAGGTCCACCAGATGCAAGAAAAAGTAGTATCACGCGACTCAGATATCAATGGCATTGAGGTGAAATTAGGGCAAATATCCATGGCCCTTAACAATCTTCCTCAAAGGACATTACATGCAGACACACATGTCAATCCGAAAGAGCAGGGCCCAAAGCATTTGATGGTTGACAGTCTGAGAAATGGTAGAGATTTAGATTTGGACCAAGAAATAACTTGAGAAAGCCGACCAACTGAAACACTTGTGCTAATACCACTTGAGGTAGATGAATCAACTGATTTAGCTGAGGTAACAGTACAACAAGCGCAAGATAACACGCCCCAAAATTGGGGAGCGCGACCGGTGCTCAGCTGAGTGAACCCGGCCGAGCAAGCCTGTTAAATTTCCTTTACCTAAACTCATCCATGAATGGAGATAATACATATTTTCATTAAGTAGACAATAAGGTGATCATGTCTACAATATAAATTCATTACTAATAGTTTTATCATTTTAAAGTCTCAAATGGAATCGGTAATACAACCATAACACAAACATAGTTTGACTTTCCCAGCACCAATATGCAACCCACACTATGTCTATGGAGCCTCTATAGATAAAGAAGAGTATTATGATACTGTCGGCAACAAGGCCCCGACTATACCTCAAACACAATACGGAAAGAAAAAAAGATACATGACCCCGAAATGAAGTGGGGCTCAACAAGTCAGCTGGGAAGAGGGTGTGCCGCTATCACTGATCAATATCTCGTGTTGTGGAACCACCTGCATCCATTAAAGATGCAGCGCCCCCAGCAAAAGGGGCGTTAGTACCGTGGAATAGCACTTACATGTATAACTAAACACCCTCTCCATATAATGAATAATATTACAAGGAGGAACAATCATAAAACCAATGGAAGCCTCGAGCAATAACAAAACATCAAGTTAAGAACCACATAAGATTTCAAGTAAATTTCCATATTTTTAGGTTGAAGATCCTTAGTACCGATATACCATCGTTCACAATACCAATACTACCGTACTTTTATCATAGAGCCCGATCATGGCCCAATCGATTAGACCATCTCATTAGAGACATCAACCACAATCACTCTCAATACCAATACCACCGTACTTTTAGCACGGAATCCGATCATGACCCGATCGGCTAGGCTGTTTCATTAGAGACATAAACCACAATCACAATTTCAAATACAATTTCCTACACAATCACCACTATGTGTGCGGCATGGTGTCCGATCACGAACCAATCAGCTAGGCCATCTCATTAGAGACATCAACCTTTTTATATCAATCATCGCATTTCATACTTCTGTCACATCTTTTCATTTCATTGGTACTAGTGGACACAATTATAAAATCATTCTTGGCAACGTTGGTCGTATTTAGTATTTCATGATCACCTTTTCACTTTCAAACACCATCCTAATCATCAGCAACAACAACAATTCAAATCAAGGTGTATAGTACACATGTGAGCAATTAGGAGTCTAAGGCATATAGAGGTATTTCACAGAATTTGGCATAATAGCCTTCGTTTGAACTTGACTTGAAGTCGAAACGTTACTAATGCACAGCCCATACTTGTACCCATTCTTAAATGATAACATGACATTATAATAGCATTTGGGATACTTATTGAATATATATCTTTCAACACAAACTTACTCGGAATACCCAATTTATAATGAACCAATCGGGTCTTACATAAATTACATGAATATCGTGGGATTCAATTCTAAGAGAAGAGTTTAGCCAACATGCCTCAATTGCACATCCTTAAAATCTAAAATGTTCCGAAAATCTTAGCAACTTTAATGTATTTTAAAAATGTAACAAATTAAACCAAAATTAGGAAGATGATCATAGTTCTAGCTCATTTGAGCATTCTATCAAACACTAGGTATGCACGTTGTTATGCATTTCCATCTAGACTCGAGGCGGAGTCATTCGGATATAGTTATTACTGGTATAATCTCAGCCTATCATAGGGATGATTCCTTGTTATTCGGTCTGAGTTCTCCATATTCGTATCTGCCTTCATATTTTTCTTCGTATTTGAGTATGCATCGTAATTCTCTTTATGTTCCTTCTAGGTCTATGATGGTTGGGGATTCCATAGTAGGTGATCGGTGTACTGGTCTTGTTTTTTGACTATTAATGGATTTGATATTGTAGTTGATCTTATGTTGTTCGATATGGTGGATATTGAGGTTATTCTTGGTATGGAATGGTTGTCCCTGTATCACATTATCTGGGATTGCCATGCAAACACTATGAATTTATCCATGTTGGGGTTGCCTGGATTGGAGTGGAGAGGGACTCTTGGTCACTCAACAAGTAGGGTGGTTGCATATTTGAAGGCTCGACATATGGTCGAGAAGGAGTGTTTGGCGTATTTGGCTTATATCCGTGATTTTAGGGCGGAGGTTCCTTCAATGGATTTGGTACGGGTCCTGAGTGAGTTTTCTGAGGTGTTTCCTATAGATTTGGGGAGTATACAACTCGACAAAGGTATTGATTTATTCATTTACTTGGTTTTGAGCGCTCAAACCATTTCTATTCCACTGTATCGTATGGCTCCAGCTGAGGTGAAAGATTTAATTGATAAGTTGCAGGATTGTCTTGACAAGGGGTTCATCTGATCGAGTGTTTTCCCTAGGGGCGCGCCAATGTTGTTTGTTAAAAAAAAGTACAGATTGATGAGGATGTACATCGATTATCAGATGTTGCACTAGGTCACTATCAAGAGCAAGTATCCATTTTCGAGTATCGATGGTTTATTTAACCAGCTTCAGGGTGCCGAGGTGTTGTAAAAGATTGATTTAAGATCTGGCTACCATTAGGTGGAGATTGGGGCATGATATGTCCCTATGATAGCTTTTATGACTCAATTCTTTCACAACGAGTTCTTAGTGATGTTATTTGGCTTGATTAATGCCCCGTCAGCCTTTATGGACTTGATGAATTGAGTGTTCAGTCCTTATCTGGATTCCTTCGTGATTGTCTTCATTGATGATATTTTCGCTTACTTCTACAGTTGAGAGGAGCATGAGCAGCAACTACGGTAGTGCTTCAGACTATAAAGGATTGTTAATTTTATGCCAAGTTTTCAAAGTGTGTGTTCTGGTTAGACTTGATTGCCTTTTTGGGTCATGGGGTGTTGTACGAGGGTATCAAGGTGGATCATAAGTAGATTGAGGAAGTTCAGAACTGGCCTATTCCTGCTTCAGCTATAAACATTCGATTCTTTTTGGTAGCTTACTATCATCGGTTTGTGGAGGGGTTTTCATCTATGTCTGCCCTATTGACCAAGTTGACCTAGAAGGGTGCACTTTTCAGATGGTCCGATAAGTGTGAGGCGAGAATTTAGAAGCTCAAGACTGCACTGACTGTAGCCCTAGTGGTTGTGTTTCCTACAAGTTCGGGATCTTACATTGTGTATTGATATATATCGCGTATTGGACTTGGCGCAGTATTGATGTAGGACACAATTATAAAATCATTCTTGTCAACATTGGCCATATTTAGTATTTCATGATCACCTTTCCACTTTCAAAAACCATCCTAATCATCCGCAATAACAAAAATTCAAATCAAGGTGTATAGTACACATGTGAGCAATTAGGAGTCTAAGGCGCATAGAGGTATTTCATAGAATTTGGCATAATATCCTTCGTTTGAACTTAACTTGAAGTCGAAATATTACTAATGCACAGCCCATACTTTTACCCATTCTTAAATGATAACATGACATTATTATAGCATTTGGGATACTTATTGAATATATATCTTTCAACACAAACTTACTCGAAATACCCAATTTATAATGAACCACTCGAGTCTTACATAAATTACATGAATATCATGGGATTCAATTTAAGAGAAGAGTTTAGCCAACATACCTCAATTGAGCATCCTTAAACTCTAAAATGTTCCGAAAATCTTAGCAACTTCAATCTATTTAAAAAATGTAACAAATTAAACCAAAATTAGGAAGATGATCACATTTCTAGCTCATTTGAGCGTTCTATCAAACGCTAGGTATGCTTGTTGTTATGCATTTTCATCTAGACTCGAGGCGGAGTCGTTCGGATATAGTTATTACGGGTATAATCTCAGCCTATCATAGGGATGCTTCCTTGTTATTTTATCCGAGTTCTACATATTCTTTTGTGCCTTCATATTTTTCTTCGCATTTGAGTATGCATCGTGATTCTCTTTATGTTCCTTCTATGTCTACGATGGTTGGGGATTCCATAATAGGTGATCGGTGTACTGGTCTTGTTTTCTGAATATTAACGGTTTTGATATTGTAGTTGATCTTATGTTGTTCAATATGGTGGATTTGGAGGTTATTCTTGGTATGGAATGGTTGTCCCTTTATCACATTATCTAGGATTGCCATGCAAACACTATGACTTTATCCCTTTTGGGGTTGACTGGATTGGAGTGGAGATGGACTCTTGGTCACTCCACTAGTAGGGTGGTTTCATATTTGAAGGCTCGACATATGGTCGAGAAGGAGTGTTTGGCGTATTTGGCTTATATCCGTGATTTCAGGGCGGAGGTTCCTTCTATGGATTTGGTACGGGTCCTGAGTGAGTTTTCTGAGGTGTTTCCTATAGATTTGGCGAGTATGCAACTCGACAAAGGTATTGACTTATTCATTTACTTGGTTTTGAGCGCTCAACCCATTTCTATTCCACTGTATCGTATGGCTCCAGCTGAGTTGACAGATTTAATGGATAAGTTACAGGATTGTCTTGACAAGGGGTTCATCTGATCGAGTGTTTCCCCTAGGGGTGCGCCAATGTTGTTTGTTAAGAAAAAGTACGGATGATGAGGATGTGCATAGATTATCAGATGTTGCACTAGGTCACTATCAAGAACAAGTATCCATTTTCTAGGATTGATGGTTTATTTGACCAACTTCAAGGTGCCGAGGTGTTTTTAAAGATTGATTTAAGATCTCGCTACCATTAGGTGGAGATTGGGGCATGATATGTCCCTATGATAGCTTTTAGGAGTCAATTCTTTCACAACGAGTTCTTGGTGATGTCATTTGGCTTGATTAATGCCCCGTCAACCTTTATGGACTTGATGAACTGAGTGTTCAATCCTTATCTGGATTCCTTCGTGATTGTTTTCATTGATGACATTTTCGCTTACTTCTACAGTTGAGAGGAGCATGAGCAGCAACTACGGTAGTGCTTCAGACTTTAAAGGATCGTCAATGTTATGCCAAGTTTTCAAAGTGTGAGTTCTGGTTAGACTTGATTGCCTTTTTGGGTCATGGGGTGTTGTACGAGGGTATCAAGGTGGATCATAAGTAGATTGAGGCAGTTCAGAACTGGCCTAATCCTACTTCAGCTATAGAGATTCGATTCTTTTTGGTAGCTTACTTTCAAACACCATCATAATAATCAGCAACAACAATAATTCAAATCAAGGTGTATAGTACTGTTACGTGGCGCCTTCCTGAAGTTCCTTGGAAGGGCGACGTAAGGCTAAGCAACCGATGTCAGTACGGTTGCTGTCCGCCAACTGAGGTCCCCTCCGTACGCTAGACTAGATTGTCAGTGCCGTACGAGAAAACCAATGTCAAGAGCAATTGAAATTGAGCAGAAAAGAGAATTGAGAATGAAATAAAGCTTGATTG